>VDFB02166447.1:0-10466 GCA_007258455.2 Sequoia sempervirens | reverse complement strand
GCATTAACTTCCACTTTAGACTTCCATATTTGTCGTTCGATCACATCTTTAAACATCCTCATGATTCAAGGACTCTAGCAACAATCAATAGGGGAGAAAAGGTATTATGTTGTACAGTCTAACTTGTATTTATCGATGGTTTAAAAAGTTCCAATTCACTTAATTTTCAATATTATATTATAGAGTAGTTCTTAGTAAGGAAATTTAAGCATCTCCAAAGTTTTGTTTCTTATTAGACTAATTTTGCCTCTATAAGTGTGGGCAATAACTTTTATTTTATTTTTAGTTTAGGTTAATTTATAATAATATTTGTATAAAATATAATAATTATATATTGAATTTATTTTAGTTGTGTTATATATATTAAGATATTTGATTAAATTTAATGTGAAATAAAAATGAATTAAATAATTATATTTAATTTTAAATTTTAATAAAGTATCATTTAAGGTTTTCTATTAAGTTGGTTGTATATAAAATTATTTTGATAGATAATACATTTCAAACATATACATAAATTTTAGAATGTTTATTAGATGATTCATATGTATTAGGATGAGTAAATGTAATCAATTATTTTTTATTGTCTTCTTCTTGAGAGATTCTTGATTTTTTTTAGATTGAATGATGTGGTCAATTATTATAATTAATGCAATGAATGTTCTTTTATACATAAACATAACACCATAATTAAGATTTATGCAAACTTTACTTGGGAGTAAAGTGTAGAATACAATCAGTTGGCTAAATGTTTGATTTTGATTTTACTTTTAGATTAAAAGGAACAAAGCTACAACTATGACAATGAACTTACACCCACAAACATGACCTAGGTTAGATTGTCAAGTTGGTATCAATGTCCAAGATGGATTGAATTAATGATCAACATCAAATAGATAACTATGGGGGGCCTTGCTAAGGTTGTGTGGCTTTGTTTGTTTCCATGTCATAATACATTAGAAGTAGGAGTTTAGTACTTTTTGTTGTATTTATTGTGGTAATTCCTTAGTTACCACTCTTACAGATGATCTTTGCCCCTTTTAAATGACCAGGACCTTTGATTCCTCTATAATTGCTATTGTTGGAGTTGAAAGTTCCTCAATGATAAACAATAGCACCCCCATTCAAGCAACCTCAAAATTTGTTCCTAAGGTGTTTCATGAGCTACATCCCCTAAAACACCCTCAAATATCATGTTCTTTTGATTCTTAATTTTGATAATGCCTGTCATTGGTTAGAAAAAATTACTTTGCTAAGATATTTTATGGGTAGGGTCCCTCATGAAAGCATGTTGAAAGACTAATTTATTAGGGCTTAGGCCCTATATGGAATTCACCTATAAATTGGGTTGATTTTTCTTATCATTGAAAAATTTGTGTAGACCAGGTTAGCTTTTTCTACAAATGATTTATCAATTTTGATAAGAAGCTTTCTTATTGGGTGAGGTGAGGACCTAGAGATGAACCAAGTGGAGGTGGGACTAAACCTACTCACCTTAGCTCAATTGGTACCATCTTAGCTCTATCCCCTATCTTGAATTTGGTATTTCTAAATGTTTTAGTTATATTGTGAATGAGATCAAACTACTTAACCAATCAATATGAAATCCTTGGTTATATAGACTAATAACCCTTTAAATTTATACCCCTATCTACAAAACTAAATAGATGATATCATTCACTCTCTATCTCTATCTAAAGGATGGTGAGGGTAGGTAAAAATTCACTACCTCTACCATTGATGACCTATAGAGCCCTCTCCAAATATGAGGGGGTGTGAAACATCATTTTCAAACTCACGAGTTACAAATCCAACTCTAGATAGGGCTAGGTTGGAGCCTCTCTATATCAGTTCCCTCTAGTCTCTATTCTATGGTTGAGCATCAAGAATCCACCCATATTTTTAAAAATATCTTGTATATTCAATAAATATAAAAAAATTATTTGTGAGTGATCCCACAAAGCTAGTTTACAATTTGTGGGAGATTCTAATTTTTGCTCAAATCACATATTTTTAGAAAATATAATGATTTAATCCTTAAAAATTTCTATTTAAATTATTTCAATTGAAGAGGGTTTGATCAAACTACCTTAGATAAAAAATGGGCCTTGGATAGAACCATGCTAGTTTTAAACCATACCTTTAACAGAGTCTCCTTTACACCTATCAAAATGCTGATAAAAGACCACTTTTGATTTACATTTTGGGGGATCAAATGAATTCATTTAAATTTTATTTTTTGTAAGTATCTATTCCTTATTATAAGCTTCGCAAAAGTATAATTTTAAATAAATTTAATTTTATTATTATATTTATTTTTTATTTCTTATGAATGTAGGTTTTTCACTGAAAATCAAGCTCTTTGTTCTACACATGTGGAAAAATAGAAGATTATCCAAAAAAAAATCAAAAATATGAGTGCACCAGATATTGAAGTCCTTGATCCAACAAAAAAATAAAAATTTAATTTCATTAATACAAAAAGTTGTGTTATACCAGTTACAGCCTATGTTCAGATTATGGTGGTTTGACTTCAAAATTTGATTAAGGAAAAATATTCAATAAAACACTATGAAACCAATTGGAAGCACTAGATATCATAGTTACAAATCTAAATTCAAAAAAATTATAATTATATCCTTCATGGAAAAAAGTTATGTGTTATACGATAAGCGTCACTCCTTAAAAATGGTGTTTATTGAAAAAAACTAGTTTTCGAAGGAGATGGTAAAACAAGTGCAATCCAATTCAAAAAATTTTGAAAAAACTATATTTAGAATCTACAAACAAAATGTCACAAATCACTAGTTTGCATCATCTTCAAGTTCCTCACGGTTTAGTCACTATAGGTTCCTGAAAGTGAAGATTTAGTTAGAAAAAATCAGTTCAATGTCCAGTTTGGCCAAAAATTGTAAACCAGTATTGTGGGATCACCCTTGTATATATTATATTTTTATTCTAATAATAGGATTTTAAAGTAAAATGAACACATGGGGAATGTGCATGAAGATGGGGGAACAAAAAGTGGCCACTCTACTTTTTGGTCTTGGAAAAGAGAAAACACAAGTGTGTTTTAATGAAATGCACTCACATTATGTTTTTCTTTCAAATTTTCTCTTTTTTTTCTCTTTCTATTTCTCTTTCTCTTTCTCTTTAGGTGAAACTATATACATAAATTAAAAAATTTAAGTATAAGTGCCACTATATATGGATATTTACTTTCTTATACTTTAAGTTGTATTTCATGTATATAGTTTGAGGATATTTGAGAATTCTTTCATATTTTTAGGAGTTATAATGCAAATTCTAAATTTTGAAAGATCTTATGATTTCCAGACTTAGTCAAAACTCAATAATCAATAGGTCAAATTTCAGTAATTGAGAGGTAAAATTTTAGTAATCAATAAGCTCTATCATTTTTCTCTCTCTATCTCACCCTTTGTTTAACCCTTATGCTCAAAACCTCTCTCTTACTATCTTCATCCCTTTATCTGACTCACTTCATTGAGCTAAAGAACTCTCTCTCTCTCTCTCTCTCAATGATATGTGATCTTCGTGAACATTGATAAAGTCGTTCCGGTAGTCGCGGATAATGGCAAAATGTCAATATTTCCATCCTTCCATCTCCCTCTTTCTTCCTTCCATTCCTTCCTCCATTCCTCTCCATTCCTCCTTCCATTTCTCCTCCATTTCTCCATTCCTCCTTTCACTCCTATTTCTCTCTCTCCAAAAATGCCAAAAGTTGGAAAATTTTGATGAGTTGTTTCTCCAAAACCATGGCACTTAGAAACATTCCATTTGAAGGTACAAGGTTACAGAGGGTCCCTCTACAAAAACCTCTCATTTTTTTATATTTCCAAGATGTTTGGTTGTAGAGACAAGTTTGAATCACACATTGAAAAAACATCAAATGTATTGAAAAGAAAGTTATATGGTAGGCATAATTTATGTTTTGTTTGTCATGGGGTGAAACCAATAGTGCCAACACATCTGAGTGGGTGATTTTTATGCTAGGAAAGGTCCTATTTTGCACCTTAACATTCTTGATCATTCCAGACTACATTGTGACAACGCTTTCTCTTAAGAGCCCTAAATGCCATAAACTAATAAAATTCTATGAGTTTTTTCTCTAAAACTATGACACTTATAAATTTTTCATCTAAATGTAAAGGTTCATGTAGGGTCCCTCTACAATAACCTCTCTTGGCTTTTCATATCTCCAAGCTTTTTGGCCATGAAAAAAAGTTTTCACATGTTGAAAAAAGCATCAAATGCATTGAAGAGAAAGTTGTAAGGTAGCATAATTTTCATTTTTATTTGTCATGGGGCCAAACTGGCAGTGCCAACACATCTGGGTGGGTGATTTTTTGCGACAAAAGGTCATATTTCACATCCCAACAAGACCAATCATTCCAACCTACATTGTGTTGGCACTTTCTCTTAAGATCCCTTAATGCCAAAAACTAGAAAATTTTGATGAGATGTTTCTCAAAAACCATGGCAATTTGGAATTTTTTTTCTAAAGGTACAAGATTAATTAGGGTCCCTCTACAATAACCTCCCTCAATTTTTCATATCTCCAAGTCTTTTGGTTGTGGTGAAATTTTTTCTGCTGCCCCAAAACTATTAGACGCATGTAATGTGAAGTTGCAAGATAGCCTAATTTATGTTCTATTCATCATGGGTAAAAACCATCAACACTAACACATTTGGGTGGAGAATTTTATACTATTAATGTTCTTGTTTCTCTCCCCAACTTTCCCAAACATTCTTGACTACATTGTGTCAATGTGTTCTCTTAAGAGCCCTAAGTGCAAAAAATTATCAAAATTTGATGAACTATATACAAGAATTTGTGGTACCTAGGAAAAAATTTGCTAAACCTATAGGTTCTCGTAGGGCCCCTCTACAATAACCTCTCATATTTTTAAGACTCAAAACCATTTCATCGTGGTGAAAGTTTTTTTACTACCCCAAAAACTATCAAATGCATGCTATGTGAAGTTGTAAGGTAGCCTAATTTTTGTTTTGTTTGTCATGGGGCTAAACCATCAACATCAATACATCCAAGTGGGCATGTTTATACTAGGCATAGTCATATTTTGTACCCCAACTCTCCTTAATGTTCTGAGCTACACCATGTCGATGCTTCCTCTTAAGATCCCTAAGTGTAAAAAATTATTAAACTTTAAAGTGTTGTATCTTGGAATCAGTGGCACATACAAATGTTCTATCTAACATATAGGTGCACATGAGGCCCCATACAACAACCTCTCTCATATTTTGAATACTTGAAACCATTTGGTTGTGGAAAAAAGTTTTCTACTATACCAAAAACTGCTAGATGCATGCAATGTGAAGTTGCAAGGTAGCCTATATTTTCTTCTATTCATTGTGGGGTCAAAATATCCACACCAACATGTCCAAGTGGGTGGGTTTATACTAGGATTCTCCTCTTTCTCTCCCCAACTCACCTGAACATTTTGCGATACGCTATGTTAATGCTTTCTCTAAAGAGCCATAAGTGCAAAAAAATACCAAAAATTGATGCATTATATTTTAGAGTTGATGGCACATACGATTGTTCTATATAAACCTATAGGTGGATGGGAGGCCCCTCTATAAAAACCTCTCTCATATTTCCAAGAATCAAAACCATTTGGCTGTGGTAAAAGTTTTTTTTGCCCCTAAGTGAAAAAAATGTTCAAAATTTGACACGTTATATCTCAAAGTTAGTGGCACATACAAACATTCTATCTAAACATATAGGTACATGTGAGGTCCCTTTATACCAACCTCAAATTTTCAAGACCCAAAACCATTTTTCTATAATGAATTTTTTTTTGCTGCCTCAAAAATTGTCAAATACATGCACATAAAAATTGCTAGTACTATAGTAACACCATGGTCCAATGTGACATGAACATAAAGAGGAGTATCTAATTCCAACATTTGAAAATGAAACAATAAATATTTTTCAATTACGAAAACTACCTAACATTATTTTTACAAAACCATGAATGAATAAAGTTTACCTGGGTGAAAGAATGAAATTTCATCGATGATGAATACTACAAGGTGTCGATGTCAAAGGTCCACCATCAAACTATTTGACATCCAAAGTGAGTTATAAGAAAATCATTCATATAAGGTTCAACTACTCACATTTAATAATTATATTTCTTTACTAGTTACATATCTATGGACTTGACAACATTATGAATAGGGAATTGGGGGAACACTGCAAGTAGCATCAACACTCTAAACCTAAATTTTCATCATAATCATTAGATACTAATTTAGTTATTCTTACAATTCAAAATAAAATTTAATAAAAAAAATTAAATGAACTGGCTAAAATTTACTCGAGTATCAATGCTAAATGCTTCATTCAACAAAAATTCTATCATAACCATCCCCTTTGCAATTAATGTACCCAATGTAGTTGCATCCTAAATACTCTCAAGATCATAAGAGAAATTATTGCTACAAGATTAACAAAAATAGTCTAGAACTTGAGGCCTAGAAAACTCACCCACAACACCCTATACAAGAGGCCTCAATGCTATATAAGGCTATAAACAAGTGAGTTAATGGAGTCTAAGGTGTGCACCTTGACATTGTCCTTAACAAAAGAAGGAGAAGTAACATGTTCCACCAGAGGTCTACCCAAGGTTCTCGGTGGCAAGTGTGGGTTATGTTGTACCCCCACCTCTACCCTAGAAACCTAAAAAGTTCAAATAGTTTAGAATCTCATTGAGGAAAAAATCACACTAGAGTTTCCTCAAAAAGTATTGTGGTACCTCATAATTATTACACAAAGGCTAGTCAAAAACCATCCACCACCTAGCCTAAAAATTATTCTTTATCCCTTTGTGGTGGCACCAATGGATAGGGAACCTCCTACATCAAGTTGCTAAGGTTTGATTGGTTCATGGGTTGGTGAAGAGTGCACACAAGTTGGATTTGTTAATCTATTTTTCTTTAATTTCTCATAGGATAGTTTGTTTGCATAAAACTATTTTTTTTCTTCCCTCTTATTGATGCAAGAGCATCCAGTGGTGCAAGGGAAATCTTCCATCACCCAAAAATAGTTAAATTTCAAGTTTCTTGGTTTTTAGATTTTTTACATTTTTGGATACCCTTTTCGTCATAATGAAATTCCTAATTTATGATTTTTATTTTCTATTCTTGGGTTGAAAGATATTGCAATTTTAGTTGCCTGGATTTGCACCTAAAAATCTTCTGAGTTAGATTTGAGGCATTTAGAGTTCCCGGATCAGCCCTGAAACTTGCCAAAATCTGCATATCCAATTTTGAGCATGTTATTGACTTCGAGACCTTTCCAATGATTCAAACGGTTCGTGAATCGGAGTCTCGGATCAAAATTTATGGCCCTGGGAAGTTGGCGCACTTTCTAGAAGATACAATTGCAAATGTTCTTTTGAAATTTGAACTTCAAGTTGTAATTTTTTGGCGCCAAACTACCTAAACTCAAATTTGAATGTTGTTTTGGCTCCAAACTAAAGAGGAGCTCTATTTATGGGTGGGTTTCTAATTTTTAAGTAACTTTTTGGGGACAAGCTCGCGATATTGCAAGGGATTCTCAGAGCTTCTCTAACTTGCATGTTGAACTTGGGGATTTGAGATCCTTTCGCATGTAAGAAGCTCCATTTTCAAATAATAAAATTATTCTCGTTTAGTGGATTATTTTCAAGTCTCTGTGTCGCGCTCCCTCACTGGCAGCACGAGCAAGTTTTTGAGCATGTGGACGATCAAGGCTGACCGTGGAGGCCTCGCGACTCAGAACCGTGGGTTGTGGGCCCAGGTCAAAGAACTATGCCTTAAGAGTGCGATGCCCGGTAGGCATTGTGGTAAGCGAGGTGGTCGAGGTGGCAGAAATATTGGTGGAAGAGATGCATTGCCAGCCCTCCAGAGACAGATTGATGCATTACAAGAATAGTTGAGAAGAGGGTTAAACCTGAGGGAGGAAAGTGAGGATGAAGGAAAGGAAGAAGAAGCAATTGATCAAGACCAAATGTGGCTAATAAGGGCCATTTCAAAGATCAAGAAAAGACCCGTATGTATCCCCAAGTATTTTGAAAGTTTGAACTCAAGAGTTGATCGACTAGATCAACGAAGCCAGAAGAATATTTTGAGTATGAGGAAACAGAGGACCCGATCGGGTTAAGTTTGCAAAATGAAGTCAAGGGCCATGCCAAGATTTGGTGGAAAGAGGTCCAGTTGAAAAGAAATTGAAGAGGAAAAGGAAAGATCACTAGATAGGATCGCATGGTAGAGAAACTGAAGAAGCAGTTCATACCAGTGGACTACAAGTTAGATCTGTTGAAGAAATTGCAAGGGTTGAAGCAAGGAAGCAGATCTATGAAAGAATATACTGAAGATTTTTACAAGATAATCATCAAAAAAGGTCACACAAAGGCCAATAAGGAGAAGGTAGCCTGATATCTTAATGGGTTACGACCGAGCATTCAGGAATAGTTAAGCCTAGTTAGAATGACCACCATTGAGGATGTGTATCAGTTTTCTCTGAAGGTGGAAGAGAAGCTAAACAAAAGATTTGATGGCAAGCAAAAAGGACGAGGAGGTCAAAGTGGAAGGGGTAGTGGAAGACCTTCAAGAAGCCGAAATGATGATGAAAAGAAAAGAGAAGATGTGGGTACTAGCCGAAGCCAAAGGAATGACAACTTCTACCGCCCTCATGATCAAAACAGTGGTGATCAAAGAGATAGAGGACAAGGGAGATATGGACAACGATCTAGAAGAGGTGGTTTCAAAGGAACGTATTTCCAATGTGGTGAAGAAGGGCATCGAGCCTATGAATGTCCACAACACTAAGGAAGGGCAGACAAAAGGGTAGAAGGTCATGGAAGGGTTGCGCATGCAGATGAGGAGGCCCAATCTGAACATTCAGATGATGTTGAAAGGGGAGAAGCCCTAGTGAATAGGAGAGCCCTGGTGAATGAGGAAAAGGAGCCAAAACAAAGGAATAATATGTTTTGCACAAGGTGCAAGTGTGAAGGAAAATGTTGTGATGTCATTATTGATGGTGGGAGCACTGATAATTTAGTGTCAGAGGAGATGGTCACAAAGTTGAAGCTAAAGAGGGAAAGGCACCCGCATCCATATCGGATTGCCTAGTTGCAGAGAAACCACAAAGTTTTGGTCAATGAACAGTGCCTAGTAAAGTTCAAGATCGAGAGCTACCATGATGTGGTACTTTGTGATATCATCCCCATGGACGCATGTCACATATTGTTGGGGAGGCTGTGGCAGTTCGATAGGCAAGCTATACATGATATCCATGCAAACACTTATTCCTTGACAAAGGATGGGGATCGTCACAAGTTGAAACCATTGAAGGAGATCGAAGAAAAGGTATGCAGTAGTGCTAGAATTTGTTATGTAGATGGAAGAAAAATTTTAGAAGGTATGAAACATGAGCATGTGTGTTATGTATTGATTCCTAGAGTGAGTAAGGAGGATAGTGAGAAGGTTCCAGAAGAAGTTTCTAGGATGTTGGATGAGTTTCAGGATATTATTTCTGATAATGTACCTGAGGGTTTACCACCAATAAGGAAGATCAGTCATCAGATTGACTTGATTCCTAGAGCCAGTTTGGCAAATAAGGCAGCTCATAGAATGATTCCAACAGAAAATGAGGAGTTGAACAGACAAGTTCAAGAGTTGTTGAGAAAGGGTTTGATATGGGAGAGTTTGAGTCCACAAAGTGCACTTAACTACCAGCACCAAAAGAAGGATGGGGAGTGGAGGATGTGTACGCATTCCTAAGCCATAAAACAAGATAACAATCAAGTATAGATTTCCGCCAAGGATGGATGACCTCGGAAGTGGGATTGTTTGAGTGGAGCTCAATACTTCACAAAGATTGATCTGAAGAGTGGATATCACTAGATCCAGATTCGAGAGGGAGATGAATGGAAGGCTACCTTCAAGACCAAAGAGGGCCTGTATGAGTGGTTAGTCATGCCTTTTGGGCTAACCAATGCACCGAGCACATTCATGCGGCTCATGAACAAGGTACTAAAAGAATTTCTGGGAAGTTTTGCTATTGTGTATTTAGATGATATTTTAATTTTCAATAAGACGTTGGATGAGCATCTGATGCATATCGGAGAGCCTTTGAGAAGTTAAAAGAAGAGAAACTATTGATTAATCTGAAGAAGTGCAGTTTTGTGAAAATGGAGTTAGTGTACTTGGGGTTTGTTGTCTCAGCAGAAGGTCTTAAGATGGACCCAGAGAAGGTGAAGGCTATTATGGAATGGCCTACCCCAAGAACTGCTACCGAGGTGAGATCTTTCCATGGTTTGGCTACTTTTTATAGAAAGTTCATTAGAAACTTCAGTAGTATTTGTGGACCCCTGACTGAAACAATGAGAGGGGATAGAAAAGAATTCAAGTGGAGTAGTGGAGCGCAAAAGTTT
>VDFB02166446.1:0-12881 GCA_007258455.2 Sequoia sempervirens | reverse complement strand
TTGTTATTTGGCCTTTGATTATATCCTCTATTCTAATTTTGATAGCCCTGGTTAGAGGAATTTTGGCCTTGATAACCCCTTTGGTTGTAATTGTTATGATTTTGATAAGTACCCTGATTGTTATTGTTTTGATTAGGGTAGTTACCTTGGTTTTGGGAGGGTTCAACCGGCTGGTTTCTTTAAGGCCATTTGTAACTTGAGATAAGTAAGCTCTGTCTCTACCTCATTCGTAAGTTGGACTGTCTTTTCACTTTCCACGCTCTTAGCAACAGGTGGCTGAACACCATGATTTGGTGTTCCAATTTGGTTATGATGACCATGGGAACTTTGAGGAAGCTATGATTGTTGAAAGGGATCAAAAGTTCCAATAGCAAAGAATGGGACAGGTGGTTGAGTTTACAATTCAGACATAAGTCCATAGTGGGAAGGAGACATCCCTATGACAATATTAAATAGAGGGGTTGGGCTATGCATCTGATATCCTATTGAAGGGAAACCTCCTCCCAGACTTCCTTGTTGAGAACTGATTTGTTGCTGTAGCTTGATAGCTAGATGATAGACTTTGGATAGAGAATCAATATCAACTGGTTGATAAGTCCTTTGCAGGAACAAGCCAAGCAAGGGGTCTATAACTCTAAAGTACGCTTGAATGGCACTATTCTCTGCGACTAGATAGGGATCTTGCAATCTCCTATACATTCGTTGGAACCTGGTGTTGAACAAGGGCAAAGATTCACATGGCTCTTTCCTGATGCTAGCAAATTGATGGTATAAAAGAGTTGGATCCACATAAACCTTGAATTGATTGATGAAAGCGTTTTCCAAGTGTGTCCAGGTCAGAATGGAACCTTGAGGAAGATTGAGGTACCAATTGTATGCCATATCCCCTAAGGAGTAAGGGAACAGCCTACAAACTACATCATGGTGAGCTATCTGAGCTCTGGTACAAGCATCTTTGAAAGCTTGTATGTACTCTTCAGCACTCCTTGATTCACCATGAATGTACTTGGGGCAGAATCTTTCAGGGTTCTTAGGCATGTCGTGAAAACCTCCAGGGATAGTCCCCAATGGAGAGGGATTATTCTGAAAGAACGCCATTGGTGGCGGCGGTGGTGGTTGAGCCAGCTGTGATGACAGTTGAAATGGATTAAGTGGTGGATTGATGGGTATCCACTGGGGTATTGGTAAAAAGCCTGGTGAAGTGAGCGGAGTTGATAAGGGTGGTATGATAGTTGCCCCAGTCCTGTGACTCTTGTGTCTTGTTGGGGTCTTAAGTTCTATGAAAGGTGATGGATTTTCAGTTGATCGAAGAACTCTGTGGGGCCTTTTTGGGGAGAGAAACCTAGTTTTATCCAGTTTTCCCTTCTAGGCCCTTCTTCTAGTGTCAGTTCCTGTTGACGTGTGTTTTGGCATAGCAACATGCAAACAGAATATTGCTACTTTGTTTCTCCTAAAAGAGAAAGATGATCACATAGATATCTTAGCTCCCAAGGTCTTCGTAGTTGGTTCTCAACTGTGCTGATGTCCCTCAGTGGTCAATGTAATAGTAATGTTCAAAGGGCCTGCTGGTGTTGGGCTTGTGGATTGTTCTAAGACAAAGCATGAATTTAAACCTACTTTAACTGGGGTTTTTAAAGAAACATAAAAAGATAGATCAAGGTTTTGGTAATGAGGAGAATGATGATTCATCTAACTTAACTAGACTTGTTACCTCTCAAGGAATTGCTAACTAAAACTGAAGAACAAAATTAACTTGTGATTAACACCAGTTACATTCATTCACAGTGTTGATTTCAACAACTGATTATAAGTTACCATTTAAACAAAACACAAAATAAGATTTAATTCCTTGAAAGCTTTCAAAATCAAATGATTAACTTAAGATAAATACCATTCTGGAACACAATATGAAGTAGATTCGAATTTGGTTGCTTCTACTGTCGATGAGACAGATAAGCAACATTTACAAATCTAGCACAATCACCAGTGTACAGAAAACCTACGTCTTCAGACTGCTTCCATCTACACTAAGGAAATTGGAAAGATACATTCCATCCTATGCTGAATCTAATTCCTAACTGAGAAGACAAAAGAAGCTCCCTTTACTAAGAAACAGGATGCAGTTCTATCTCCTCTAATTTCTAACCAAAAAAGAAAGGCCGACCCTTTACAAAGAGGCAAGAATCCCATATATACACCACCTCTCGAAAAGAATGTCGGCCCCCGTTTTTAGGGTTTACAAAATATCCGTGTTGTCAGGGGGTCGGCGTCTAGATCTTTTGAAGAAAGTCGGTTCTGCATTAAATGCGAATCCCTAGTGTCCATGTCGGTGAAGGATCGTTCCAGGGGTGATTTGTAGATCTTTTGCAACTACCGCATTTACTTCTATGCCTCCGTGTCCCTTTTCGAACTCCAGCGGAGCTGCCTTGAGTGCCCTAAAATATCACCATTAATGTCGAACTACCCCTGTCAGTAGATACCAGTTGTCCCTTTGACTCACAATTTCCTCCTCCTTTGGCTCTCTTCGCGCTCGAGATCGGTCCCTCTGCAAATTGTTGGCAAGACTAACTTCCTTCGCCGAGACACTATACCGAAGTCGCGTCCTTTCACCGAGAGCTCACTTCACTTTGGGGAGACCTTGCTTGGTTGGCGAGACGTTATACCGTGCTCAACATGTTATACTGAAGGCACAAAATATGTCGGTGGGACCGTATTGGGTCGGCAAGACCTTTCGCCGAAGCTGCCTCCCTGCGCCAAGATTTTCCCAATCGGCAAGACTTCATTCCTTCAACAAGACATCACGCCGAACTCAAATCCTTTGGCAAAACTTCCTCGAGAGACATCTTCAGATAAATAACTCGATCCTATAAAACAGATGCCTCCATTAGTTCTCGAAGGCAAATAAAATATATCATTATTTGTCATGTCATTAATTTTATCAAAAAGAAACACAACTCCGGTGGAGGCGGAAGCGGGACCAAGACAGAACCGGAAACAACACTTCCCTTTTAAAACTGGTGGAGGCGGAACCAAATCGGGATCGAGACGAGAGGCAAAATTTTACGAATCCCAGCGGAACTGGGATCGGGACAAAACATGACCCAAAAATGACATCCCTCGCTTTAAAACTGGCGGGGGTGGGGCCAAAACGGAAATTGGAACCGGGACCGGAGTCTAGATGGGAACGAGCTAGGGAAATAATCAACATCTGCCGGTTCATCTAGAAGGGATGGTGGAACGGGGATGTCGGCAGTGGTTTGCCAAACCGATCCTGTGCTTAACAATGTCACATTAACCAACCTCTACCAAACCGACCATCCATCCCGCCTTCAACAAACATGCCAGGCTATTGAAAAAGTGGGAAGTGAAGAAAACACCCCTGCGGGACTAAACGGCCTGAACGGGCAACAAACAAACGAATCAGCATGGAACTACCCAAAACCAAACCCGAGCCAAAAACTTTTTCAAGTTTCAGGTTCGGATTCCGTTCCGATCCCGCTTCCGACATCACCCGAAAAAGACAGAAGGGAGAAGAAAGTGTAAAGAACCAGACCAAATTTTTTCTGATTTTTGAATGCAATTACAACAACATACAGAAGGCACCCGTTAGGGTTAGATAAATCAACCAGCAGTTACAATATAACTCTTTGCCAAGAATGCGCACTCAATTCCAGCTCTTCGCGAGCATCCGCCAACGTGAACCGGTGAATCGGTAACTCAACACCCGCACGAACGAGGCTGGACCATTTGGTGTAGACGTAACCTCAATAAACTCAACACCCAGAATGTGCTTTCAAACCCAGAGTGGGAATGGAGCTACCATAGGGCGGAGATGAAAGATATTACAATGCAATTCAACTGTAGATAGGCGGCAAGCCAGCCTCTTCCACTTATTCAGTGGGCAGTTACAATTATGAGATTAGCAAGAATAAGAAAGATGCTGACAGTACTACTGTTCAGCTTACAATATCAGAGATTTATCTGTTAAGCACAAGATAAGAGTGTTCCCAATGCTGCAACAAAGTACAATGCTTTCCTTAATACTCTCAATGTCTCTCCTTTCAAAACCTAACTCAAATGATAGATTCTATGCAAGCTGTTATGACAGAACCAAGACTGAAAATGATAACCAGCAGTACAGTAACTCAATGAAATGCACACAACTCACTCAAAACTGACCCAAATGATTTCAAATCTGATGCAATAGACCCTCAAGAAGATGGCGCCTAGCTTAGTTATGAAAAGGGGTAGCTAAAAGTGGCTATTAATTAATGGCACGGATCCCAAATCACTCCAGAAAGTAGGGCTTTCAAGGAATGACGAATTTGCTTTATAAAATCAGAAACTTCGTATTAAAATCTGCAAATATTCATGAAGGGTCTCTTCCAACATAGAAAACCAATGAGACAATACTCAGAACAACTCTTTTTGTATTTTTTGATTTATGAGTGAAACTATAGATTCAGCCCTGTTATCAACAACTACAGAAAATGACATAAAATGCAATAAACTGAACTACATAAGTAAACCCAAACTACAAATGCAAACCTCACTACAAAAAGTCACTCAAAACAAGCAAACCTCTCTACTAGGTGCTATCTCTCAAGCACGAAGTCGAGCCAAGGCTAGGAGGCATTCATTCCTCAAAGCAATCCAACAACCATTTCGGCAGCATAACAATACTCAAGATATCAGATGCCCAAATGAAGACCCAAGCTCTCCTTTTATAACTTTGTAAAAACTCTCCAGAAGCTTCTAGAAACCCTAATTTTCAAATTTGAAGTAACTCCTTTTCCCTCAAATTTGGGTGCCCCCTTTCATGAAGTTAATATTTCTTTATTTTAAAATCTTTTCCTTCATAAAAAGGCATCCTTTTCTCCAAGTAATATTTTTTGACTTTAGAAATATAAAATATTTCCTTCATGAGACAATACCCCTCAAGGTCCCCTTCTTTAAAACAACTTAAAGTCATAATACTAGGACAAGGGGTTATTTTATAGAATAAAACATTATTGTCTTTAAAATACTTATTCCTCCAAAATGAACCCCTTACGCCAAAATTCAGAATTACCCAATGAACTGCCAGAAGAGGAAAGTTGACTGAGCTGGTGCTGACTGGACCATTGCCAAAAATAGAATTTACTAAAAATAGTAAATTCGGAAAGTTGCTCGGAATGCAATGCATGCGCCACCATTGCGAAGCTCTCTGAAAACCCAGAAGGAATCCAAAATCCGAACACCCAAACTCCAACAAACAAAACCCTGAATCTTCAAGAGAACCCGCCAAATAGACGAAAACCCTAATTCTGCCTCTAACTAGCCGACAACACCCCGGGGATAGGCCATCAATCACTGAGAAGGGCAGTGCTAAAAACGGGGACATTACAGAAAGGAAAAAGAGGAAGAGGAGGAAAACCCCACGACAGAACAAAAAGACCCAAAAAGCCAAAGAACGACAAAACGCGGAACTAGGACCAGAACGGAACAAGAACCTGAAACTTATGAAAGTTTCAGGGTTCGGTTCCAATTTCAGTTCCGAGTCCGCTGGAACAAAACGAAAAGACGTGCGAGAGAAAAACACAAGAAAGAGGCAGAACCGGGATCGGGGAAGGAAAAGAAAACTGAACTTGGAAAGAATTCCAAGTTTGGTTTCCGTTCCGGTTCTGGGTCCACCAAAACAAACCAAAATGCGAAGGGAAGAACCCGACGACGAAGAGAAAGGGAAAGGTGGAATCGGGGTTGGGATGGAACCTGAACAAAAAACTTTGAAAAAAGTTTATTATTCGGATTCGGACCCGGACCCGACTTCGAGAAAGAACAAAAGACGAAGACAAAGAACCGTCGGAACCGGAACCGGGGACAGAACAAGACCAGAACTTAGAAGGAATTTTCGAGTCCGGTATTGGTTCCGGTTCCGCTTCAGACAGAACTTTAAAAGAAAAACACCTAAGGCAGAAAACCAAAGGCCAAAGGGAAAAGACAAAGGGGGACCCATTTTGTTCCAGAATAAAATGGGGTGGTTATGCAAGGCATAACAGTAAGGACATCATTGCAATCAAAAGGGAATTCATCCCAATGTGGATCCTTGTCATACTTAGGTGCCAACACACCCGAATCCAAGGGTAAAAAAGTTTATCACTTTGTTTAGAGAGTAAATGTTCATTGTGCTCCTCTTGAGTAGTTGCCTTTCCAAATAAGTCACTCTTCAACTCATAATCACTAAATTCATCATAATCATCTTTCTCCATAGGCTTGATTTGGAAGTCCAACCCAAAGCCACCTATGTCACCGTTAACCACATGGGATAAAGAATCATCATTGTTCGTTGATCCAAAAACATCATCTTTCTTGTTTTCCTCATGCCCATCATATAAAGGTATCTCAACTTCATTGGATAGCTCTAAGGAAATATTCAAAGCAGTTGTTACACCAAATCCTTCGTGCACAACCTCATCAACAGCAATTGCATGCATGACCAAAGAGTCATCCTGAGGCTTTGTCTCACATTCATCATGCTTCAAAGCAACCACTTCATCTAATTTTTATGTTGTAAACTTCTCTTCAACCACTTGCTCTTCATTGAACGCCTGATGTCTCAACTTTGCCACCTCCCTAGAATGAAGTTCTAGTTCCTTCTTGTCAAACCTCTCTATGAGTCTCTCAGTGAACTTAGTATATGGTGTAATCTAAGTATGCTCCATTATGATCATATCATGATGCCACCACTTATGTGCAACTCCATCAAGATGCATAGTTGCATATTTTATAGATTCCTCTTTAGGCATGGGGTTTTGATTGAAGTATGTGTCCACCCTCTAAACTCATGCCCTCGTTGAAATCTCATTAGACCCGTCAAAATAAGGAATATTAAGCTTTCCATCTTTCCTTCATAAGTCACTATGGTGTCTTCTATTGCCCCTGTTGGGCGTATGACTCATCCTAAGCTCTATATAATCCCGTAGTGATATGTCATGCTGGAAACCAGGCACTGCATCAATCCAGTCCTGTCTAAATTGATCCTGCAATTCTATTGATGTAAGTTCCTGATTGGGTTGTACCTTTGTTCTTGGTGGAGACATAGACAAAAGAGGCCTTGCCATAGCTGCACCATTCTACTAATTACCAACTTTGTGTTGCCCAACTCCATTACCTTGTCCCATTTTGTCCATTCTTTGTATTAGTTGTGCCATTCGCTGATTGGTTTCCTGTGCTAGTTGAGTGGCTTTATCTTGTTCCTTGACCAATGCATCCAAGAGTTGCATCATACAATTTGGCTTACCAATATTTCTTTCAGCTTCTTATCTTGTTTCACCCATGTTTTCTTGGTACCTTCTTTCTTGGTCACTAATGCTCATAATTTTTTTATCACCCACTGGCTGGTAGGATGGTTAGAACTTTGATACCACTATAATAATCAACCCCAAATTTTTTTTTTTTGTTTCCCCCTGAGTTTGCTGCTTGTTGGTTGTGGTTTTTTAGGAGATGTTTTGCATAGTATTTCATAGGGTTTGCAAGTGTTTTGACATTACATGAAGTACACAAACAAGTGCATAAAATGAAGAGCAATATGCTTGTAAAGAACATTTACCAAAGTTTCAATAATCTGATTTTCTCAATGACAAATAAGTGCAGATTTACATCTATATTATATCAGATTTCAAAGAAAACTTCAGACTTGATGTAAGTATCATAAAAGCAACAAAGAGGGTTCTTCCAAAAGCAACGCACAGCATAAAAAACTCGAGCAATATTCACCTTGTTCACCAACCACAAGGCCGACCCCTCCCTAGAAGTTCAATTCACTCTGATACAAGGCGCGTGTCACGCAATATTCAGATCCACCAGGAGCATCAAAATGAGACAAGAAAGGCCCTATTCTCCTTGCCTAAAGGCAACGCCCAAATGCTGCAACAAACCTCAATAACCAGCAACCAAAGCCAAACCTTTAACAGATTACAAACTGAGAATAAGCCACCAAGAAGGGCGTCCCTCCTTGGAAGTACGACTTGCTCTAGAAATTCTTTTCCTTTACCAAAAAATGCAAGTTAATGCTCTTTGGAATCACCATGAGGAGAGAAACAGATAGAACCAATACCCATATTGATTTCACCAACCAACTCAAAGTTATAAGCAAAACCTGATTTAGGGCCAAGCTCTAAAACACCCGGAAACTAATTTCAAACACACCAAATTCATCAAGAACTAACACCAAACTGAATCCAAGCAAATTCACACCAAAACCCAACTAAAATCCACTCAAAAGAATTGGTAATTCTTTTTTCTTTACACCTAGATGTGATTCCTAATTGAAACCACCAATCACCAACTTGAGCAGGTCTTTCACTGCCAAAACTAGTCTTAGACGAGAGTTTTTGTCCTCAAATCCGTTTCCTCAGTCCTCTAGTATCAAACCAGCAGAACCTATGTAAGTCGTCAAACATCCATAAAGAATGAGCTTCAAAAATCAATTTTTAAAAGATGCCTCCATCAATTAGGGCGACCCAACAACCCTAAAAACCAACGCCACTTTTTGGAGACATTATAATTTTGATTTAAAATGAATTTCACCCAACTTAAGGTAATAACACTAGGTGCCATGGTCCTTTTACGTCCCCTTTTTAACCCTCAATGATAAAATATAAAGTCACTTTATAATAGACCTTTTTCGAAGCATAAATCAAATATTAAATGATTTAGCTTAAGTAACTTTATACCAACTAAATTTGTGCTGCTGTGATTAGCCTGACCAAGTCCAGTTACTCAAAATAGACTTACATTGTTTAGTAAGTACTAAAAATAGCAAGTGACACCCCAAAGGCTCGAACTGGAGAAATTTTGATATAACACCAACTCATCCCAACCCACTTAGAAGGTAGGCAGTTTCGCCAGCGACAGCCCCACGTCCGCATGACCGCGACATTTAGTAAAGTACTAAAAATAAAGGTGACACCCCAAAGGTCTAATCGTGGAGAAATTTTGATAACATCAAGACTTTACCGTAGGACAACGTTCTCATATCAGCCCCAAAGTCACGCCTAAAACATCCAAAACCTTACCGGCGCATATTAAAGCTCATAGGGATAACCCTCCAATCATGTTCCAAAGGAAACCCGCACCACTCGCCATTTACTCCAAACGCTTTCAGCCACCGCATTGCAATAGTGCAGCCAAAACTGCACTGGATCCGTAAAAAGGACATTGAAACGGGGACATTACACATACCGGCTCCGCCATAATCGGCCGGTACTACGTCATAAGCCCCATCCACCGCTGTCCCCGTTGATTTGGTATGACCTGTACCGCGTCCACTTAAGTCACTAGTGTAGGGAGTTCCCACGGTCTTCTGCATTACCTCTTCGCTGCAACCGGCCCACAGCGCATAACATCATTACTGTTCTTTGCGCATGGTCCTCCCGCATCTATTCATCCTTAACTTCAACCGGTCCTCTGACTTCTTCATCCAGTTCATATGATAGGTATCCTCTTCTCCTTCGTAGGGTGCATGAAACTTCCAGTGGCCCCATACTCTTTTCCATAGTATTGATGTTCTGAACAGTGCATTAGTTAAATGTTTATGAACCCGGGGTACTGCAATTCCTTCCACTCTTTTCCTAACAAGTCTTTCAACTATTCTCTCCCCTCCTGGTGTTGTCTAGTCTTCTTCTTTTACAAGTTGGCTTCCATTTATTCCCCAATCCTGTTCTTCTCTGCTTCCACTTTCGCTCACTACCCAATCTTCTTTCATTGCGTATCCCAACATATTTATCCCAATTGGTTCTTTCTTTCTCTCTTGATACGGTTTTAATCTTGATCCATCAATGGAGTTTGGTAACAGAGTCCCGTCTAAATTCTCCAGTTTGATTGCGCCATTCTCACCAACTTACCTGATTTTAAAGGGCGCCACCTGACCTTGAATTTACCTAGCTTAATCTCGTTACAGTCATTATACTTTAAAACTAACTGGCTTAATCGGAATCTCATTTGGCGAAGGTGCTTGTCATGCCAATACTTCCTTCTCATCTGCATTACCTCAGCCATTGTGCCAATATTCTTTATTCATCAAGTTTGTTTAGCTAAAATAACCACTCCTTCAGGCTATCTATATCGCCAAGTCTATGAACTTATATCTATTTGTATATATTTATACACATAAATATGTCATTATATTAATCTTACTTCCCTTATTATTGATTCATATCTCTGTTAGGTCTATATATATCTCATTACATTTGCATACTTTATCTATTAGATCTCCACATTATATCTTTGCTGGTGTATATGATTTATCTTCCATACTTCACTGCCCGTGCTATCAGAATGCAAATTTATTTATTATTCCTCAATGATTCCCTGTTTTTGATAGAAGGTATTCCTTATTTACTGCTGCAAACTTCCTATTCTATCTCTCCCTTCAACTTGTACTTTCTCCTCCTATTCATACCATATCGTGTCCCCTCATAAAGGGTGTGAACTCTTAAGAGAGGAGAGAATCTTAAGGGGTGTGATTCCTAAAAGGAGGTCCGCCTCTTTTAACTCTATTATTGTTTAAGATTAATCGTTGCCTCCCCTTAATGAATCGGTGCAATAACTTTAATCGCTACTCCTAATACTCTCTCCTATGTTTGTCTTTTTATCCCTTTTCCTCTACTTTCACAGACACGATCCCTTATTATGCTTACGATTCACCAAAGGCTCAAACAATGCTACCCAATTACCAAACCTTGGAGTTAAGTATAAACCGTTCCATCTTTATATAACAAACGCGGCTCCTTGAGAGTAACAAACACAGCTCCCTAAAAGTATCAATTCGTCCTGATTAATGATTCGACACTCCATCTTCAGAATCCTTTAGCGTATAAGATATGTCAGTGGCGGCATATTCAAAAATTCATTCGCTCAAATGACATTCATATTTGGAAACTTCGTGGCTTCCATATTACTTTTGCGTCTTTTGGTTTTCGTTGATGTAGCGGCTCCTTTTGCTGTATGTAGTGACTTCCCCAGTAGAAAATCAATTATATTAAACTAGTGTTATAATTCCCAGCACTAATCCTTAATATATTTATGGTTTGGGCCATTCAATAGGTGTAATTATTTATGTTTGTTTATATATTTTATGTTTCCTTGTTTTAATGTATATTTTATATTATAATAATAAAATTCTAATAATATCAAATTGTTAATATTGTTTCATTGATATTTATATTGTTATATTTGATTATAATTATAATATTATCTTATGATAATTATAATTAGAATAATATTAAATTGCTAATATTCTTCTTTATATATTTCAATATGTATTTTATTTATTTACATTTCAATGATTTATATCTCAGTGTTACTTTTCGGGGGCATGACACAAAGTGGCAAAACTCTGTGCAAAAGAGCACTCGACAAGTGGAAGACCAAGTCAAGTAATGAGACGTAAATGGAAGCTTTCAACCAGCATGAGGAAAGGAGGACTTTCAATCCATCATTTAGAATAGCAATGTCAACACAAAGTGAATGATGAAGGAAAGATAGTGTATTGTCAAAGCCAATCACAACTCATTGATGGCTTAAACAACCCAAATCCATGCCACTTAAGTGGTAAATCGGCAAATATGGCATAAAACTCGTTCAACTACTAAAGAGGCACACTTTCAGTATGGTCAAGCCATGGCAAATTCGTGCAAAAGTAGCAATAAAGTGACTACAAAAGTGCACCTAAGTTGAAACATGTATATACCACAAGTAAGGCACACATTTTGACGGGTTAAACCAATACCAAAGCATACCTAAGGAGTGGCAAATGAACACAAAATCCATGCCATTTCACTTAAATCAAATTAATCAAATGCCAGGTGCAAATTTGTCTTGGCTAAAACATGACTAATGGGTTATGAAAATGCACTCAAGGCACTTAAGTGAATTGTCACTTGAAAAGCAAACATTTTGGGTGGTTGAGCCAACAAAAATCTCTGCCCAAAAGGTGGCTGATCAGCTACAAAAGCACACCAATAACTTAAAGGTTAAAAGGCATCTAAGGCGCGCCTTCAGCATGGCTTAACCCATATAAAACTCCACCTGAAGAGTGGTTGGGAAATCAAAAGAATCCACCCTAAGAGAAAAAAAGAAATTGTTTGGTGTTGAGTGCACAATTGGGATAGTTTAGCCAAAAATGCATCCAAGCATGGTGAATGCAAGACAAGTTCCACCTAAGAGGAAGACTGGTTAAGTCAAGGATTGGATGTTGAAATAAGGTGGATTGATCAAGGGATAAATAACAATCCAAAGCATGTGGAGGTAGCCATGGACAAAGGTTTTAAGGTTCCAGCACTCACAAACAAAGCAAAGTCCTTTCCCGTTGGCTAAACAAGTAGATCAATCAAGGCTTTCAAACACTTACTGAATGTGACTCAAACAGATCAACAAGTTCAACATTCCATTGACAAAAAATCCATCCCATGTTCAAAACCAATTTTATTTTTAAAAAATGCTATTTTTAGTTTTTACTAGGTATGTTTTTTAAAGGAACAATGAGAGGAGCTCAAAAATCCAATTTTCTGATTTTTGGAAGTTGCTTTTTTAGAAAGCTATTTTTTTGGAAAATTGTTTTTTCAAAGGCAATAATCAATTTCATATCCATGATGCCCTTGGAGGAATTGCTAGGGTTGAGCATTCAATTTCAAAACGTCAAAGTCAGAGAATGTTCATCAAGTTAAGGAGTTGTGTTCGACAAGTTTCATTGGCTTCAAGGAAAAGTTCTCCATATTTCAAAGGCTTCAAAAGGTTTAACAAAACTTGAAGTTAGAGATGTTTTATATTTTTGGTAGTAGCTGGAGTGACAAAATTTGTTATTTTTTGAAGGGATGGATGTTAACTTATTTTTAGGATTC
>VDFB02166445.1:0-58119 GCA_007258455.2 Sequoia sempervirens | reverse complement strand
AGAGGTCGTCTCGCTTGCCACCTAGGATCTTGTCGTGCACTAAGTCTATCTTGAGTCGACCCCCCACCTCTCCCTTGGAAGTCCCTCATATAAAAATAATTTGAGATTTTGTTTAGGATGAATTCACAGTAGAGTTTTCTTAGGAAATATTGTGGGACTTCACAATTGTTGCATGGTGGGTAATCAAAAACCATGTACCACCTATCCCAAAAAAAAGTTCCTAATCCCTTAGTGGTGGCACCAATGGATAGGAAACATCTTCACATTGAGGTCAAGATTTTGATTTGTGTGTGGGTCAGTGAGTAATGAGCACAAATCATATTTTATATTTTTTTCATCTTTTACTTCTTTATATGATAATTTATTTGTGTCAAAATGCTTAGCCGCCTGCCTCCTATCTTGCCAACCACTTAATTGTTTGTTGATTGCACCTACATGTTTTAACATTTCTTTAAGTGAATTTGCAAGTGTTCTTCTTTCCATGGTTGAACCTAAAGGATCATTCAACCTCATGATTAACTCAATATGTTTTTTATTGTTTTCAATTACCCTTATTAAATTTTGCTAAGTTCCAGGAGGATGTTGATGGATTGGTGGAGGAGATTGTTGTTGTGGTTTTTGAGGATTTTTTTCATGTTGTTGTTGCTTTGGTTGTTGAGGATTTTCAGGAGGGATTTTAGGATCATTATCATTTCCTACAAATTAAACAAATGAATATCAAAAACAACCTAAAACTAACAAATTCACAACAAAAACAAAGAGTCCTTACTTATTTGACTTCCCCATGGATGTGGTGACATCCTGGAGACGAATTTGCAACAAATCAATGATGAAAATGCAAAAAAAACTCCCTCCAAAAAGTGAGCATGCAAGCAGAAGGGTTTTTGGCCGCAGGCTGCTAAAAAAATAGTGAGAGAAAAAATGAATTTGATTTTTTTTTTGTTTTAATAACCTATAACATGCTTGTGCTATAACGTGAGCACATAATAGGATCGATGTGGCCAAGCCTTAGTCTCGGTCACACCAAGCCATAATGTAAGTGTGTTATAACGAGAGCGCGTTATAGCCTATCAAAAGTTTTTTAAAATTTTGGCCACAATTCGCCCCTCATCTTTTTCCACCCGCCCAGGTGAAATTAGTTAAATAAAAAAATTAATTAATTTTTGGAGAAAATTTTCAAAACGAATAAAATAATAAATTATTTAATTAATTTAGGAATATTAATTAAAAATTCAAAAAATTTACTAAGAAATTAATTAAATGAAAATTAATCAATTTTTGGAGAAATTTTTCAAAATGAATTAAATAATAAATTATTTAATTAATTTAGGGAATATTAATTAAAATTCAAAATTTTAATTAATTATTAAAATATTAAATTTGGGATGTCTAGATTGTGCCCCTCTTTGGTATAACATTTTAACTGTTGGGTGATGGCATTATATCAAAGAATATTAAAATATACCCCAACAAGATTAGGAGAAGAGGTCAAGAGGTGATGCTCTCTTGAGAGACCGTCCAAAAAATAAAAAGAAAAAATTAAACATAAGTTTGGGCTGTGTGTCAAATGTGTGGTAGAAGGTTAGTTAGTTGGAAAATATTGGCAGGAAAAATGGAGGTTTAGGTGAGAGGATGGAGGGATGAAGGCAAGGGAAAGGCATTGACAAGTGCAACCAATTAAGAGGATTCATGTGCAATTGGTTAAAAGGAATCTCTTAGGGCTAGGGGTCTATAAATAGGAATAAGGGTCCCATTGTAAGTCATTTTCACCAACCATTTTGGAGAGAAAGAGAATAAAAGAGGAGAACAATATGGCACAAGTTCCTTGTCATGCACATTGTGTAGAGTGAGTTCAAGAGTTATAGTTGTTAACCAACATAGGAGAGTCAGCAAGTTCCTCATGTTGGGTTGCAAGGGATATATAGGGGGGCATTAAATACAATTAAATTAGGGAATTTAAGTAAGGGAAATATAGTTGTGGCTTTGTGAAGCCATACTTGCATGATTTACATGCTTGTGTGCCTCAAAATGATGTGTACAAAATAGATGTCACATGTATTATGAAGTTGTGACCACATCACACAAAACAAATCCTTTATTGGGGGAATTGGAACTTGCATGAACACACACCTACACTTTGAGTTTCACCAAGAATAATACATCCATCTTAATAGGTGTCACCTTCACATAAAATGATTCCTACATAGGAGGAATACACACTTGTGTCTAGAAAGTTTCTTGCATAGGGAAGATACATGCTTACACTTGAAATGTAACTTGTGAAAGGTAAATACACCTATGCTTAAAATGGAACCCACATGAGGTAGAAAGGCACTTTTATCAAAATTACATTTGCACACATCATATTTTGGTAAATTAGGGAAAATTTAAAGAATAATTATGTTAGGTGCTAGGTGGATGTAAGAGTTTCTTTCTACTCTACAAACACCAGAAAATAGTCAGTTTTAAAGTGTTGGTTTGACAAAAGGGCCAAAGTAAAATCATTTAGAATATTCGATCTAGTCCTGTGTGGGAATAAAGCTCATGAGCGGAAAGGAGATCATGGAAAATTTGATAGATTATAGATAGGTCCATACTAGATATCAGAGATCCTAGGGGACAACACATATAGGTTTAAAGTGTTAATTGGGGAAGATGTTCCATTGCTTGTCAATGGACAATTCTTGAAGCATTATTCCCAAGCCTGGTGTCGGTCTATCCCTTATGTTGTAAATAAGTTTTCTTCTAGTTTTGGTTTTGGTTTATTTTCTTCTTTTCTTATTAGGGCTTTTGGTGTTTTGATTTGAACTGAACAATTAGCAACCATGAGGAACTTTCCAAATAAAATAATATGAGTTCTGGAAATTATAGTAAGGTTGTGAAGAGATGTAATTTTTCTGATTATGAATGATCTAAACAATTTTTGGGATCTCTTCACTTTAATCAATATAAACTATCAAATTAACTTTGGGAAATCAATTAAAAGAATTTTATGAAAATTAGAGGAATACCACTTGTTTGCATCAAGTGAAAAATCTAAAGGTTTTCCTTTGCTACCACTATAATTCCCAACCTAATAGTAGGCTTCAATACCAACAAGTTGAGAAAAAGATCTTATAAAGAAATATCAAAAGGATATAAAATTAAATTGAATACCAAAAGAGAAATAAACTCTTTTGGTGATCCAAATATCTCTACTAGGGCTATTGATGATTGGTTGGAAGTAAAGTTATTTTTAGGGGAATTATAGAGATAACCTTGTCAAGGCTATGGATTCTTGACTGGCAGCAAGGCTATATCCAAGGTTGGCTTAACAGATTAAACCAACCTATGTAGTTTGATACAAGTATTTTCTAGGATCTAAATTAACCATAAAAAGGGATGAATCACTTGCACAAACTTAATCCCAATAAAATCTATTTTTTGTTATGTAAATTAAAGCATGGATGATTTTCAAATGCCAAGTTTGAATTTGATAATTATAAAAGTAATAGAGCTTTAGAATTTTGTTGTCATTTCTAGAATTTATATTCCTTTTTTGGTTTATTTTGTTGGTTGATAATTGTTGTGTGATCGCACAACATGCCAATTTTTCCCTGAGAAACGTGAGGAACCCTCTTTTCTCTTGCTTTTTCTTGGATGAGAGGAAATGGTAATGTAGACACTGAAAAATGTCTTGAATGATATCATACACTCAAATCAAGTATACTGACATCATTTCCTCCTAAAACCCATCCTCTTTTCGCTTAATTGATTAAATTATCCTAACTATTTAATTAATTTCCTCATTTGCATCTATTAACCTAATCAAGTTAATTGACCCTCTTTCATGCTAACATTTCATCTTATTAAATTAAATAAATCAAACTATTTAATTTAAATCCCCAAATCTTCTTATTTAATTAAATAACCCTAAGTTATTTAATTAAATGTCATTCCATCTTTTCCCCATTCATTAAATCATTTTATTTAATGAATATCATCCAAATTCTTCTAATCCCCTAATTTCATGATTAAACCCCTATTTAATTATCAATTATCTAATTAATCTAATTCCCCCCCACTTGCAAGGGAATATTCCTCCTTTGCACATTCCTCCAAAAGGAATATTACCATGGAATATTCCTTCCCCTTTTGCACAATTTAATTTGGTTTTAATTAACTAAATTATCCTTTTCTCTCACCCATGAGAATATTCCAAAGGATATTCTCTCTCCTCACTCATTTAAAAAAGGAAATATTACTATAGAGCTTCATATTCAATTTAACTCAAAACTTCTTGTGCAAGTTAACTTTTGACCTCTTGTACGGGTCAAAAGTGTGTTTGTTTGAAGGAATGTGAACCCTTGATTAAATATCATCTTGTATTCTCATCCGTTGATGAGAATCCATGATCCATGCCTCCAATTTCCTCCTTCCTTGACCATTGATTAGCCTTTTTGATCTCAACCCTTCAAATCTCATTTTCTCTCCTATAAATAGGTCACTATTTGGAGAAAAATGGATCCATCTTTCAAAAAGAAAACTTATGTTTCTGAAATCACACACACTTACACTCACATTTAGAACACATTTAGCATCTTTTTAGTTTATTTTAATTGCATTAGTTAGCTTTAATCTTCGATTAATGGCTTCCATGATCACATAATGCATCCATTTAGCTTGTTTATTAATTAGGGTTTGAATATTTTAGCTTAGAATCTATTTAGATTGTCTTATATTTTGCATAACTAGATCATTTTTAGTATAAAATCATGTTAAATTAGCTTGCATCATGCTCATTTACATTAAAATCATGTTTTCATACACATCTCACAACCGTTCCATTAGTTTTCTTCAATAAAACTGATTGGGACAAGCTCATTTACCCATGGGATTAGGAAAGTGTCACTGTTCCACATCAACACAACACCTCTCCCACAACCAGATAAGTTTTAGATGGATTAGAGTAGACATTTTAATGCTTTTATAGTTTAGAATGCTTAGTTTTGATAAATGTTTAGTTTAATTTACATTTGATGGATCCTGTTGAGATTGGAATTAGTGGCATGAATATGCTTTGCTTCTTCATGGATCAAGCATAATCGGCCAATACTAATCCTTCATTCACATTCTAGCACTAAAAGGAGGGCCAAAACCAATCAAATTTAATCAATTTCTATCTCGAATTTTGTTTTTTCTAATTTTTGCAAGATATAGCGACACTCGAAAGAATTTCAGTGACACCTTTGCTAGGTGTTGTACAACAACGCTACCTTCATCAGAAATAGAGACTCCTATTCAATATATCAATGTTGATTAAAAAATGGTGATGCTGAATAATTTTAGAGGTATCGAAGATTTATAAATGGCGATGTTACCCAAACAATGATGCTATCATCATCACTAGTTTTCTACAAAGCAACACCCAAATTCACCATAGCAACGCCCAAATGACTTATAGTGACACTATCATGAACAATGACACCCTACTCTGGTAAGAAAAATGAAGATCAATTTTCAGCATGTGCCTTAATTTTTTTCTTTATTTGATCACTAACATGCCTCTAACGTTGTTTTGGTTTTTAGGCTAACTGGGTTTTACATGTTGGACGATAAAAAATTGAAGTGAAGAAGCATTCTCATCTTTGAATCTTATAATTGTAACAAGCATTTAACACTTTTGGGGGAATTATAACCCATCTATCATGCTTTTCATTTTATGCTTTAGGACCTCACTAGTTTTCATTTAGGTTTAAAAAGGACACTCAAACAAGACTAAAATTGAACCCTCATTTCATCAAATGAGTCCTTGCTTTGTTGTGGCACACTTTTAGTGCGTATCCAATCCCCTTGCACTTCATGTGATCTTGGGTGAAGAGAAACACTCCAAGTGTACTTCATTATTTGTGTGCACTTATAGTACATATCCAATCCCCATGCACTTCGTATGATCTTGGCTGAAGAGAAATACTTAAGTACACCTTTATGATTTGTGTCACCCTTAAGGGAGGACATACTACAAGACACACCCCGTGATAGGAAACTCATACGAAAGTTCTTGCAAGCACATTTACCAGCGGGCTATATTAAAGGTTGGGAAATCGTGAGAAATTACCTTCTATCTTAGACTGTATAACATACTGTACCTGGTACCATGACTTAAGTGGTAAAGTGGGTGTGTATACGGCTAGGTGTTCTTAGTTTGTTACTAAGAACCAAATTGTTTAGTTACCAAAAATCCTTCATTCTTGTTGGTGAAAGAACGGTTCTTCTGAAGCCACCCCACATTTATACTAGTCATTGTTGAAACAAAAAAAATCCTTTGGATCTTTAGGATTTTGAGATTTAGTGGTCCTCAGAAGTGTGTGCCATGGAGGGGAGCTAGTGTCACAAAATCTCTAGTTGTTCACATTGTCTTAGTGTTTGGAGAAATCTAAGTGGGGACTCAACAAGTATGGCCATTCAACCTAGGTGGTAAATGATTCTGAGTCAGTTTAATACTTTCGTTGGTTCCAAAATGTTGCAAACAAACATTCACAATCTTCCTCAAAATTTAAAGCCCTTTGGTTTAAGTATGGATACCTTTTGAAAAAGCCCTGACATTAATGCTTGTCCTAAGGATTTCTATCCTTAGATATTTCTAAATATCTTGACTTATATCTCAATCAATACTTCCCAAAGTCTACATAGGAAACTATGGCTTGAACTTCATCCTTTTCACAAAATGGGCATTGTGAAATCAATAATGTTTTTGACATAGACATTTAGTTTGAAAACATAATCAAGACAAGTGTTTGTGCTAAAATAAACTCACTTAAGCAAGATAACTTGAGAAATTGAATTCCACATGACCATTTGGAGATCGATTGCTCCTGTTGAACAACCTGATCTTACACTTTCTATTATTCAACCAAACTTTGAACTCATTGAAGGAGAACAAACTGATATAATTAGTAGTTTTAGAAGCTTCACTTTTGAAACAAAAGAAACACTCGCTCAGTGGAGTAACACAACAAATATCTTAGATGAAGAAGAGGAAAAAACTGATATTGAAGCTAAAAGGCCCCTATTACCAACACCTATGTGGAAATAAATATCCTCTTTTATTCCATAGACTTAGACTTCTCTAAATGATCTCATGCAAAATCATAATTCCCAAGAGAAGGTCTATAGGTCGTCATTTCAAAATTAGGCATCTTACTCCAAAAGCTCTCAAAAAATACCTTTCATCACTTCACCAAAATAGAACCAAGATTGTAAACAACTTTTAGAAACATGTTTCAAGGAATAATCCAAGCTTATATATGTTCTTTTTCAATCAAAACCTGGTTCTTTTCCATGATAATGAACCTATCTAAAACATTGGGTATTTAGGATTTGAAAAATTTAGAGGTATAGAATGTTTCTCACTACCTCGGTCTTATCAAACAAAGGTTCACTTTAAGTCAACATTGGGTCAAACACTTCATTCACCCCTTCATCAAATTTCATCCTTCACTTCACTAAACTTTGCAAAAATTTCAAATACACCAAAACTTTTTGAATTAAACATATATCAAATCAACCATTAACTTAGCTATTTTGTATGTGAAATGAATCCTTTTCCATGCACTTAGTTGAGTTAGTTATCATCTTTCAAGTAGTTTATCTTGAAGGTCATGAGTCTACCCTAAATATTTCTAAGTTCATAAACGTCATTTATCCTAACATCAAAACATCAAACTTAAGTCAAAAGTATTGTCCCAAAATGTTTGCAAAGATCACTTTCCACATCATCCACCTTTTCATCCCTCATAATCATCATTGCTCCAAAAATACTTAGAGCATCCCTTTTACCTAGATTTCAGTCAACTAGAGAGTTCAAACATTACAAATCTCAACACAAATCTCCCATAGGTGACCCAAAATTTATGGTAAAGACAAGATCACAACACAAGAGAATCATGGAGAAAACCAAAGTAACATTTACCTCAAGTGATCCAAATCCTCTAGAATTTGATCCAAGGAGTCAAGTTACTCCATCACACAACCATCATCTCTGTCAGGGCCATATAAGATTCAAGACATTACAAATAACCCCTTTGGACTTACTAGGGAGGAAATCCTGGAACATCGAGCCTTTGAAAATGTAGCTCCAATTTCCCCTTCATTTGTTACACAAAATTTGACACAAGGCTTCACAACTCCATCATTAGGGCTAAATAAAACATCCACTCTTAGTCTTGTAACTAGTCTTGCCAAGGACTTTGGTCTAACTCGTCCATTCAAAAGTTGCACACTTGTGGGTACCCTAAATACCAATCCTCCATCCCAAACAACCACTTGGACACCAACATTTGGCACTCCTCCTATTCCCGAGGATCCCATACAACTATATAAACCCCTTGAACTTCATTACTCCACAACAATCTCCACATATCGAGGACACCCCTCTTCATCCATACCCATGAGTACCACAAGTGTACCCACGCTCACACAAAGCAGTGTGGACCAAGTGTCTCAAAAAAACACACAAGGGCATGCCAACACCATACCATAGAGTCAACCCTTAATGCAAATTGGGACATCTCTACTCAATCCTCCAATTGGTTCATCCATAACATTGGCTTCAGAAAACACATCCATCCCATCCATTATCAACCCATCTCAGAACAATCCCCTGGTCACGAATCCCATCAACCTAGGTAATACCTTATCCACATCCCTAACACAAGGAAATTCTCAAGAAATGGGACAAAGCAACCTTTTCCATCAATGGACTCATGGTCCTAGTGTGTCATTACCATCACAAAATCTAATGGAACCATCCTCATCTTTCCCCACAGTCCCCTTTACCATGAAAAATCAAATGGGACCTCAAATCTACATTCCTCCACCCCAATCTACCATATTAAAAGGTATGTTAAACCAAGGGAACCCCAACCTCTCATCACCAATCCGCTACCCACTCAAAACATCAACCTCCACAATCCATCACATCTCTCCCAACCATTAACCAATCCTACATTGCAATCACATGCTCTAGCATTACATCAAGCACAATAAGCATATTAGCAAGCCATACAACATCAACAACAACAACAACAACAAGCAACCTTAGTAGCACAATAACCACAAGAAGTAGCCTTAGTGACACAACAACAACAAGCATCCCTGGAGGCACAACAATAGCAACAACAAAAATCAACCTTAGCGACACAACAAGCATCACAACAATAGAAGCAACAACAACAAGTAGCCTTAGCAACACAACAAGTAGCACAAAAACAACAACAACAATAGCAACAACAACAACAACAAGCAGCCTTAGTAGCATAGTAAGTAGCACAGCAACAACAACAAGAAGCAACCTTAGTGGCACAACAAGCAGCCTTAGCAAACCAACAACACGTCCAACAACATGCCCAACAAGCAGCCCTTGTGGCTTAAAAAAAACAACAAGCCTTATTAGCTCAACAGTATGCCCAACAACAAGAATGACCAAGTTCCTACTATAATCCTCAACAGAACATCGTCAATAGAAACACATTAGGAACATATACATCAACACCTCAATCGCCTTCACAAAATATCACACCACCATACACCCCATACAACACCTCATCATATCAGAATCCTGCATATAACCCATCCATCATCCCAACGTATGTTCCTCCACCAAACCCGCAAGATGATCTAGCATCACAAATTAAGGCATTTTCACAAGAAATGTAGGATCTTCGGATGGGTACGACAAAGAAGCCCCATACAAAAAAAATTATGGCCTTATCCATTTGATCAAAACATCACAATGGTACTATTCCTTCTTGGCTTTCAAATCCACAAATTTGATAAATACAAAGGGAGAGGAAGTCATGTAGACCATGTGAAAGAGTTCAACATCATGTGTATGGAGGTGGCCTACAATGATTCTTATTTAATGCACATCTTCCCTCAAAGTTTAACAGGTCCTGCAATGGATTGGTTTTCTCAACTACTTTCCAGTATCAAAACTTTCCAAGAAATTGCTGATAAATTCATTCATCACTTATCCTTTAACCTTGAAATGGACATAAGCCTAGAAGAATTATATACTCTTAGACAAAAAAAAGAAGAATCTTTCGCTAATTTCTTGCAATGGTGGAGACAAAAAGCTAGTAAGAGAAAGTGGCCTCTTCCTGACGAACAACAATTGGGAATCATCATAGAAAATCTAGACCCAGATCTATCCTTCCACTTGAAAATGCAGTGCATCGCATCTTATGAAGAGCTTGTCCCTAGAGCCCTTAACATTGAGAGAGATTTAATATCACAGGGGAATACTTAAGCTTACAAATACAATCGCCCACCAACTAGCTCTAACGACAAGCCTCGTGTCCAGGCTAAGAACAAGAATGTAACAAATGATAGTGTGGTAGATGCTAAGGTCTTAATTGCTCCTAGGCCAAACAACAATCAAGTTTCCAACATTCAACCAACCGTGCAACAAACAACACCTCCCCAAAACAATCAGATCAATAATATTGAAACACAATAGAGGTAAACCCCTAGCAAGAACAACTATTCTAAATGCAAGTACACATAGTTATCAGAACCCATTGAAATCATCATGGAGAAGTTGGTAGAGTCAAACCTAATAACACTTCACAACTTTTAAAACTACCAAGAACCACAAGGAAAACCATCTTGGTACAACGAGAATGGTCTTTGTGACTTTCACAAAATCAAAGGACACAAAACAAAAAATTGGATGAGGCTCAAAAATATTATCCAAGACCTCATAGAGAATGACATCATATCTATTAAGGTACTAGCCAAGAATCAAGATCTTAAGATATACAAGAACCCTATGCCAGATCATAGCAAAGGGAGCAACAATGGAAAAGCTAAGGATTACACAAATGTGCAGCATACCTATTCCAACAAGGTCGCTTCATGTGATAGTGTCATTAACGTCATCACCATCAAAGGGCCTAGTGTGAAGTGTGGAGTCACCACGTAATGTGGAAAAATCACCGTCCAAGGAGTCCCAACTCAATCTAGGGCACAACCTACTTTTCCAACATCAAATCCTAGCAAGTACAATCTCCTAGACCAACTTAAGAAGACCCCCGCACAAATATCAATCTTAGAGAAAGCTTTGTTAGAGTCATCCATCCCCGAGGATATTGATATAGATCAACTCCAAGCTATGGTAGGGAATATCACTAATCATCTCCTTACCTTCTCAAAACAAGACCTATTGTCACAACCATCTCATAACTACACTTTACACCTTGAGGTTGTCATTCATAAGAATAAGGTCAAAAGAGTCTTGGTAGATGGAGGTGTTGATTTGAACATTTATACCCTTCAGTTGATCAAGAACATAGGCTATTCAGAGGATACTATTAATAAAGCAAAGAGTACCACCATCAAAGCATATGACAACCAAGAACGGGTATCACAAGGTATCATTGCATTACCCATCCAAGTGGGACCTATCATTGCAGAGACTACATGCCAAGTGTTAGACCTTGATCTTCCCTACAACATCCTACATGGTCAACCATGGATCCATCTAAAAGTTGTAGCCTTGACTTATCATCAATGTGTAAAGTTTCCCTTTGAAGGTAGAGAAATTACCATCCATGGAGATCCCCAACCTTTTTACTACTAAAAGAATCTTGAGGCCAAGTTCTATAAGATGCCCCAGATACCCAAAAATGATGAAGGGCTTATGCATTCCACCTCATTTGTTGACCCATCATCCCTTGCATCGACCTTAGAAACAAAAACACCCATTGTGCAGAGCATACCCAACATCAAAGCAGTAATCTAGGATGATGGTTGTGGAAACTATAAGCTAATGAAGAATACCTTTGTCTTGGGAGGGCTACCGCTTTCTCCTCAATCCCACAAGAAACCAACATCTAGCAACAAAGAATCTGAAACAATCAAGATGCTAGAAAATACCTAAAACATTATTAAAGGGTTAATGATGTATTTTCAATGAAGGTAATTTGAACTATGGAAGGGGATAGAGCCAAAAGGATCTCACTATTTATACAAGGATCTATCACTTATCATAGGTGTTAGTATATCCAGTTCCCAAAGTTCACCTATATTAGAATCGAAAGATTCTTTGGTAGCCCCTACATGTTGCCTAAATACCCTATAGACAAAATAGTATTGTTATGATTTGCAAGGAAAGTAAATATGGAGTCCCATGATGCTTTCTTACAAGCTCATAAGAAGGGAGAAATTAAATTTCCTATCATTTGATTAATGGGAAAAGTTAGGGCTTATCAAGATCAAGATAACCACTAGAATTTCTCCACCAAAATCACTATAATTTATGCAATTATGAGGGGAAAAAGATATAAATAACAATAAGAAATTGAACCTAAGTATTATAGCAACTATGAGGGGAGTTTTCAGAGCTCAAAGAGGTTTGTACCTTACTGAAGAAGCTTGTTTTTAGGGCACAAAGGACTCATTCTTCTTTAGTGGCGAATGGGTCCTTGTTAGGGTTTCTAAAACTGAGATTTGGGTTATTTTCATTAATGTCTACACTCTCAGATTCCCAGTTGTCAGACCACGAAAACCTATACTTAATTCTATGGCTTCAATTCTTTGTTCTTGCACTTCGAAGGTTAACTTTGAAACTTGACAAATTTGACAATTTTGCTCCAAACTTCTTCTCCACTTGATCTTCAACCTATAAATCTGCAAACACACATTCAAGGGAAGAAAAAATTGTTTATTTTTAGTGAATAGGGGTTTGGCTCAGTCAAAACCCTTATAGGTAATTAAACCAAATGATGAAATAATGTAATTGAAGCATGAAACATGAAACGATGCAATGTAGATACCTTGGATGTTATCTTGTAATGCTAATCTACAAACTAACATGTAGTGGCCATGAAGAATGTAGATCTTGATCCTTGAATATGATGTGAAACAATGCTTACAAGTAGATCTTCAATGCTACACTCACAATCTTAGCTCAACAACATGGATGGATGCACTAAACCCTTGACATAATGAAATGATCTTGAATTGCTGCAATAAGACTTTGATAATATGCCTTGAGATGCCCTTTAAATTCTCTATGATTCTCTTGTGAATGTACTCTTATGATCACTTGAACATGCTAGGAGAAACTATGTGAATTAACCCCATATTTATACTAAATAATGAGATTAACCCCAAAATTCAAACAATTCAACCCAACACAAAATCTGGAGATAAATATTATTAGATTCCCACCACAATGAAATTCAAAAAGGGGGTTCTTATTACAGGAGGAATCATTCGCCACCTAGGGTGAATGGGTCCTGACATTGTTTTCTAGGACCATTCCTTTGGGGAATGAAAGAACACTAAAAATCCATGTAGAATCTACTAATAATGGGGGGTCCTATAGAGGGAGGACCCATTCGCCACCTAGGGTGAATGGGTCCTAGCACCAATTTCTAGGACCTTGAATTTTCCCACTTAAATGTTATGCAATTTGAATTATGGGTTTTAAGATAGATCTTCAAGAGGTGTTACAAATAAGGCTTAAATTTGAATTAAAGGGGCTAATCAACTCCAATTAACCATAATTAATTAAAAGGAACCTATTTAAATGTGAAAGTGTGTTACAACACTTTACAACACTATAAATAGGGTACATATTAAAGGTACATTTTGTTAAAAATGGGCCCAAGATCAATGTGAATGTGTTACAACACATTACAACATTAAACCTAGGAAAAATTAGGTTAATTCAATGATGATAATTCCCAAATCAAGTAAGGAAAAAGGATACTTTGTCTATTACTACATTTTTCTCCCACTTTAGTGAGAGGATGAAACCATGTCAAACTCACACTAAAGTAGACATTCAAGACACTTACACTTAAGTATGCAACAATAACAAAGATACATAATCATACCCTGTCAAAGGCCAATAAAGAAAAACAAAAGGATCAAGCACAACCGTTCCAACACAATGTAGTTCACTGGGTTGTTTGTCCATAACATATGCTGCTCACTCTGGGGTAGTGGAACCTCAGCCTACTAAGTAGGTGAGTTATCCCAATGAAGTGGAAAATGAGAGAATCATATTAGCCTCTCATACCATACCGAAGTTATCCTCCTGACAACTTCGATAATACACCACAATGTAATGCTCTTGAAAATGCTTTTGTAATGTAATTTTTTGTTAAAGGGATTTTTTTCTTTGTTCGTGTAAGGTCTTGTTCTTAGGGAGCATTGTGCCTAATGTCTCCAAGAGAGGAAAAGTCAAGGGTGTCAGATCGTCACTCGTGGGATGCCTCATTCACGTCATGCCATGACAGTAGATCATACACTCTTGGAAGGCATCAAACCTAATGACACCACCAAGAAGAGGACACATCACAAGAAAAAAGAAAAATAATGCCATGAAATTTTGTTGAAATATGTTATCAATGTATGCCCCCACTTTAAAGTAGCCAAGTGTTTTTCCTAGGACATAAGAGCTTTCCTCGGAAAACCCTATGCCAATTCATATGTTTTTTAAACAAGCTATGTCATGAAATAGGAAGGAATGGTTGCCCCCACAAATACATAAGGGATCTATGGATTTGGTGTCAGTATGTTTTTTTCTAAAATGTTGTCATAGAGTATGGAACTCTCATCATTCCCCAAATACTCCTAGAACTAGAAGAATGACACAAAGAGAGCGAAAAACAAGGAGACAACCTTTCGGGTCAATATGGAAGAGACCTAAATGTCTTGACGCCTTGCATCATCCCCAAAAGGAGAACATAAAACAAACGAAAAAGATAAAATAAAATATTTTGGGCCAACATGGAAGATAAATGAATGTCTCGACACTTTGCATCATCCCCAAAAGGAAAACACAATACAAATGAGATTGTTATGACATAGAGAAGAAAGAAAGATACATATAGAGGAATGCACAAAAAGAGAGAGTTACATCAAACGAAACAACATAGGGGATCACATTACGCACATGAAACAAAAATAAAACATCAAAAATAAAAATTCTAGTAGGGCACATGTGAGTCAACCTAAAGTAGGTTGTTTGCATCCCAATCTCGATCAGTATAAATGAAAGGAAGAAAACTAGGCAAAGGGATAAGACTAAGTGTCGAACTAGGGGTAAGGCTATCAAATTCTTTACCCCACTTAGTGTGAGACAAGAATGAGCCAAGGTAAGTGATGGTAATGAGCTCCTTACATCAAAGAAAGTGATTTGCAATAAATGTATAACATGTAATAGTGAGAATGTTATGATTCTACAACCATTACATGGCAAGGAGTGGAAGGACATGCTATGCAATCACTTGATAACAATTATCACCATCGAAGTGAAAGTTGTTCAGGATTAATTTGAATGCACGACACTCATCAATATTATTTCCAAGAGTTTTGTGGTATCAACAATGTGGAACATTTGCACCTTTAGGATATAGTCTTATCTTTTCTTTCATGGGTCGTAAATTTTTTTCACTTTTAGGTAGCGGTCAAGGGAATTTTAGTTTCTTCAACTTGTAAGGCCTTTTGTGCTTGTTAGATTCACCAATTTCTCTTGGTGGATATAGGGTAGTAGGACCTGAGATGACCTTGTCTTCTTTATCATTGTCATTAGGAGGCATTGGTCGCTCTTTAGGAAGGAGAATATGTATGTTCAGAGGAGGTTCTAAGACAATCTTTCCATCATTATGTGGTATTGGTGTTCCTTTAGGAAGAAGATTACTTATGTCGGGGGGGATCTTGATATCCTAACCCTTTAGTATCTTCAATTGGTATCTTCTCTAGGATTTGATGAATTTTTTGAGTTCACTTGTTGTATCACATCCTTGTTTTCTTAAGATCGTGAATCCCTTTTTTTATGTCTACTCAAGATTAATTGATGTGTTGGTTACTTTGTTAACGCAGGATGGTTGAATGTTTGTTTGTTTAGAGGAGATAGGTTCATCTATGGTAGGGAACTTAGGCTTAGCTTGTGACTCAATTTCAGGATGTAGAAGACCAAACATCTCAAGTTGTGTTGGTTGTTTCATGGATGGATAAAAGGATGCATTATTCTCAAGATTTTTTAGGAAATCATTTATGAATTTTTTCATGCTATCATCATCTTCTTCAATGATGTCAACATCATGAGGACATGCATTAGGAGTTGTGTGAGCATGAGTGAGTTCAATTTCATTAGGGTTATTGCAAAAAAACACAACTTGAAACATCAATGAAAGAGAACAAGGAATTCTACATAATGGTTAAATAGTCATCCATTTTTAGAATTTCAGATCTAAACATGGTAATTTTTTTATTATTCAATGCAATAGAATGAAATTTTTTAATGCAATTTTGATTTTTTTTAACAATGCACTGAAATGAAGCAATGTAAGATAAATGCAATGAATTTGATGAAACAAAAGACCAGGGAACTGACACAGGAAAGTAACAGTAGCAAACAAAAGCCTAAAATTGAGATTTTATTTTCCAAAAAATGCAGATCTGTAGCTAACAGGGACTCATTCGCTAGTAAGGGTGAATGGGTCCTGGTTAAGTTTTCTGAGATGTTTCTATGGATTTCAAGATGATTTTTAATTCTTTTTCAGATGCCAAAAGGTTCATATTTGACCTAATTAGGAACTCATTCACCAGTAAGGGCGAATGGGTCTTGGTTAGGTATTTTTAAACTATTTTTTAATGATTTGCAAGCTTTTAGTAATGTCTTTCAGTTCCAGGTCTAAGGTAGTGAGTTTCAGTTTTAGATTTTCCAAACATGCAATGTGAAAATGCAATGAAAAGATGAATACAAGGACCTATGTTGAAATGCAATTTTTTAATTTATTTTCAAATGAAAATAAATGAGATCTAAATGAGATGTACAATGATTGATTTGTTTTTGTATTTTTCATATTTAGAGAGATGAAAAACAATACAAATCTAAACCCTAAATGAGATGCAATTGTTAATGCAAATTCAAGAAACTATAAATGAGATCTTAATTCAATGCAAATGAGATGCAAGTGAATGCAAGATCTAATCTAAGATGCAAAGACTTCAAAAATCAGAAAATTGCAATGTTCAATAGGTTGGGTTCACCAAAAATGATTAATGGGAAAAGTTAGGGCTTATCAAGATCAAGATAAACCACCATAATTTCTCCACCAAAATCACTATAATTTATCCAATTATGAGGGCCAAAAGATATAAATAATAATAATAAATTGACCCTAACTGTTATAGCAACTATGAGGGGAGTTTTTAGAGCTCAAAGAGGTGTGTACCTTACTACAAGAAGCCTATTTTTAGGGCACGGACTCATTCACCTGTAGTGGCGAATGGTTCCCTATTAGCATTTTTAAAACTAAGATCTAGGTTATTTTACTTGATGTATGCACTTTCAGATTCTCGGTTCTCAGCTCACAAAAACCTGTACTTAATTATGTAGCTTAAATTCTTTGTTCTTGCACTTTGAAGGTTAACTTTGACAATTTTGCTCCAAACTTCTTCTCCACTTGATCTTCAACCTGTAAATCTACAAATACACATTCAAGGGAAGAAAAACTTGTTGATTGTTAGTGAATAGGGGTTTTCCTCAATCAAACCCCTTGTAGGTAATTAAACCAAGTGATGAAATAATGTAATTAAAGCATGAAGCATGAAATGATGCAATGTAGATACCATGGATGTTGTCTTGTAATGTGAATCTACAAACTAACATGTAGTGGCCATGAAGAATGTAGATCTTGATCCTTGAATATGATGTGAAACAATGCTTGCAAGTAAATCTTCAATGCTACACTCACAATCTTAGCTCAACAACATGCATGGATGCACTAAACCCTTGACATGATGAAATGATATTGAATTTCTGCAATAAGACTTTGATAATCTTCCTTGAAATGCCCTTGAAATGCTCTATAATTTTCTTGTGAATGTACTCTTATGATCACTTGAACTTTCTAGGAGAAACTATGTGAATTAACCCCATATTTATAATAAATTAGGAGATTAACCCCAAAATTCAAACAATTCAAGCTGACAACAGATCTAGAGATAAAAATTATTAGATTCATGCCACAATGAAATTCAAAAAGGGGGTCCTCATTAAGGGAGGACCCATTCACCACCTAGGGTGAATGGGTCCTGACACTGTTTTCTAGGTACATTCCTTAAGGGAATGGAAGAACACTAAAAACCCATGTAGAATCTACTGATAAAGGGGATCCTATAGAGGGAGGACCCATTCACTACCTAGGGTGAATGGGTTCTAGAACCAATCTCTAGGACCTTGAATTTTCCCACTTAGATGTTATGAAATTTCAATTATGGGTTTCGAGATAGATCTTCAAGAGGTGTCACAAATCAGGATTAAATTTGAATTAAAGGGGCTAATTAATTCCAATTAATGACAATTAATTAAAAGGACCCTAGATAAATGTGAAAGTGTGTTACAACAATTTACAACACTATAAATATGGTAAACATTAGGTACATTTTATTAAAAAGGGGCCCAAGATCAATGTGAATGTGTTACAACACATTACAACAACCTAGGAAAAATTAGGTTAATTCAATGGCGATAATTCCCAAATCAATTAAGGAAAAAGGATACTTTTCCATTACTACACCATTATATGAAATTACAAATGCAGCTCAGCTAAGAATGTCAAGCTTGTAAAAAATGAATTAATGGCACATGGATTTCAATATTTTAAGTTGAGTAGAGCTAAATTTGATCCAATTGGGAGGATCTCCACGCACATTAATAAAAGGCATGCTCACATACCCCACTTGGAAGACTACTAGAATAATTTTCCAGATGAATTTGAGGCCAAGAGAAGAGCATATCAAAGGTTGACACTCAACCAGATGATGAATATGGGAACACATGATGTCCCATTACAGTTGGCTGAGGATGATGGTGATTTTTTGAATCCAATATATAATTCTACTAGGATTTTTTATCAATCCATTCAAGATCCTGAATGGAAAGAACCCAAGGTCACATCCTTGGAAAAAATCTCCAAACCAGTTATTGAGTTTAGAAAGATTTGGATTGACAGAAATATATAGAGATTGAAGTCCAATGGAATGATAGTCACATATCCACCTAGGAGGAAGATAAAGCAAAAGGTAATTGATGATTTCAGATATAATGATTGCATGGGAAAGAAGAGGAAGATTTTAGAGGCTAAGGCTCTCAAAGAAAGTCGGAAAAGAATTGTTGAAAACCCAAGTCAGGGAGTTTTAGTAGCCATGCAACCATAAGACCCCAATAGTGAAATCAGGGAAATCCCAACAAACTTACTGAAAACATCAGCAGGAGCATCTTCATTGCCTATATTTCTTTAGGATGAATATCTTACTCTAAAAGAATTAATTGAAAGAGAATAGGTTAATACTCGGATGAGAGGATCAATGTATTAGCCATTAGCAATAATGTTTTCTTCTCCTCCTTCAATGGGGACTTCTACGATGAGGAAAATAATGGGAGAGACTATATGAAGCAAGATCCTAACACCTGTAAAACACAACAAATACACATATTAGAAGATTGAAGTGCAAGTTAGAATCTAAGTTCCCCATGAAATCCATTTACAAAGATTAAATTAGGAAAAGAGATGAAGAAAAAAATAAGAAAGCAATAAAAGAGAGATTGAATCCTAATTAAACAAGCAAACTCTTGATCCCATGGGGGAATTGGTGCCAATTTGATGTGAAAATTGGCCCTTTCCCAACTCCAATGATGCAATGTTGATGATTTGATGAAGAGTGATCCACTTTGTGAAGATTCAATGAAGCTCCACAATGAAAAACCTGCATAACCAAGAGTAACGCTCCTTCAATGCACAGATTTAGACACTCAAACTCTCCATACAAATTCTCTCACAATTCACCACCTGGTTCCCAAAACTCCTAAACTCCCCCCCTTTTATACATGAAATTTACCCAATATGGTTACTAACCATATGATTTACATATCTCCCAATTACAGAGAAAAATCTTTGACAATCCCCCTATTTACAAATAAAAATCACTAATCCCCTTTAAAAATATTTAAATATTCTTCTTATTCATTTAAAGCCCTTTGTAATTTCCTTTTCTCGAGCTAAACAGTTAAAAGGATAAACTTATTTTAAATTTAAGGGGTCAATCTTTAATTTTAAGGGATATCTGGTTTTTGAATAGTTTTCAAAATTGTCCAAGCTTGATATTCACTCAAAGACACATAATGGCAATGTAGCGATGAAGAATCATTTCAGGGGCAAGGAGGTCGGGTGGTCGACCCCTTGCCCCACCACTTTTAAAAAAAATCTCCAACTTTAACTTATCAAAATAAACCGCTAGCTATATATACTTAAAGTGCAAAGTATGGCGCATTGGCAGGCACGAATGTTGGCAACTGGGAGGTCACGGGGTCAAACCCCACTAATTTTTTTAGTAAATCGTTCAACCAACCCAGACCTGCAGAGGAGAGAGAGGGGTGCCACATGGCACCCAATGATTTGTCCAAACACGACACTGTCAATGCCACGCCAACACCCAATCAGCAACACGTTTCAACACATCATCCCACCATACTTCCACTTGAGCTGCCACCTGTACCATCATACACCACATGTCAGCTCCACATTGGTCCATGTCATCTGACCCTGTCACGTCAGCATGTTGATGTCATCATTGTTTAGTCAAGTAAGCATGGTCAACCTTCAACTTTGATTGGCCATATCTTCGTCGTACAAGCTCCATTTTTGATGAAATGAGCAACATTGGGATCGTGGTGACAAGCTCTTCATTTTGATGCTAATTTTGGTGAATTTTGAAATGATCAATTTTTTCACCTTCCTGACGGGCCCCTGGTACCTATTTGACCCAACTTTGACTAGGCATAACTTGAGTGTACGAGCTCCTTTTGACTCCGTTCAAGCTGCATTGGGTTCATTTTTTTGAGCACTTCGACATGGTGATAAATTTTGGAGCATATAAGACACTTCAATTTTTGACGACAAGTATCCACCTAGATCAGTCCTCCCCACTGGAGAGCTTTTGGACCTCCAAAAGTTACATTTATTCAAAATTTAAGTGAGGGCATGGCCTCCCCACTTGTCTTGTATCATCTATCCATCTACACACCTGGCTCATCACCACAATCAAGACTGCAATAAAATTGTTGAACATATGCATCATTCTATCACTTCCATAAGCATCTACATCAACTGTTGCAGCTATTAACCAATAGCCACTGACTAATATGAAGCTGAATAACAGTGTAGATACAAAAGAGAATGAATCAACAATATGTCTATCTTTCACAACAGGAACATTTTACCCAAGGGAACCTCCAAATTCTCAACCATAAGTTGAGGACTTAGACCATCAATTCTTTCATTTACTATTTCCTCATGTTGTACTGTTGGTGTATCCTATGACAACTGATCATGATTAGCCTTGATTTCTTCAAGTTCATGTCTAGAACCACCTGACTTAACAAAGACAAATATTTACTTGCATTAATCATGGGCTTTTCAACTGCCCTATGTTTGCAAAAGATCTACCAGTCTTGATCTTGTGTGAATGTACAATATACTTGATACCATCTTTAAACAAATGATAATGATTAAATTCCCTGAAGAAAACAACTTTTCGATCATACAAATATGGGCTACCCAACACTATCCCACAGGAATCTAGTGGAACTACATCATACTGCACCTCATCAACATACTTGTGATTGTGAATCTTAAAGTGCATTGCCTTGTTACTTGCAATTCATTATTTTCACAAACTCAACCTAGTGGATAAGGTCTCTGATGCGGTGTAGTTTTCAATCCCAAATTCCTTACAACATTTTATGAGATTAAGTTAATTTGAGATCCACTATCTATGAGTGTATCAATTTTAGTGTGCTTAACAACCACCCTTATGTGAAATAGCTCATTTCTTTTCTTATCTTCAGGGACATCATAGACTTGAGAAGTAGAAGCACAACTAGCAATAGAAACACTGGCAATAGAAGCCTTACCTTTCAATCCCATTGCTATTATCTTAGTTTCATCTTTAGATTCTGAACCAAGATCCATAACAACATGTGTGGCCTCCTTCTTTTAGGCTTCAATTCAGGATGTGACTGCTAGCAGTGATCTTCATCATAGCCTTTCTTGCCACAATGAAAGCATGTGATCTTATCATCCCGCTTTTTAATGGTAGCTACCTTCTTCCCCCTTTTTGTATCTTTGGATTTACCTTCAAGGTTAGATGGCTTTTTGTCAGACTTATCAATGAAAGTAATCTTACCTCTTGACTCTAAGTGTGTGGCTTGTACACATGCTTCATCCATATTACTAGGATTCATAACCAAAATGGAATGTCTTAGATAAGAGTGAACACCACCTATGAACTTAAACAATGTGTCCTAGGTGTACAATGGGACATTCAATGCAATAGCCCTTTTCCTAAATTCATGGGTGTACTCTTGGACAATTTGACATTTCCCTTTCCTAAAAATTTTCCAGTCCATCATTAACTGTTGCATATGGCCTAGGGGATAAAATTGCTTCTTAAGAGCATTAACAATTTTTTCCCAAGTTAAATTGACTCTACCGTGTTGTGAAATTTCTACCCGAGTTCTACTCTCCCACCAGGTGAGAGTTGTTCCTCCCAACCAAAGAGTAGCTAACTGGATCCTAGAAGCATCATCTAAGAGACCTTAAATTCTACAGTACACTTCTACTTGTTGAACTCAGTCATCTAATTTCTCAACATTTAATCCCCCACAATATTTAGGTAGATCAAATTTTACATCCAATTTAATTTTAGGCTTATGTGCACCCTTGAAAGGATTAGCAAAAGAAATAGAATCAATAGGAGAAGAAGGAGAAGATGGAGTTGAAGGAATTTTTGGAGGCTCTCGATCACCTCCTAGTATTTTCCCTTTGTCCTTATGATCTTCCTACTTTGACGAGCCTTCTTTCTCAAGCCGCTTTTTTTCTTGCCTCTCCTCAAAATGTACTTCTATCATTGCCTTCATTTCAAGAAAAGCTCGTTGAAAACTCTTCTTATCAAGCTCAATACTTTTTCCAACTTTTGATCCTTCCATCTTTGGCAAAGTTCTTTGTTTACTGATCTCAAGATTGTATTCTATAAGTGTGCCTTCACCTTGCCGACTCCTGGATCGTGTTAGCATCCACTTCTGCAATACTAGTCAAAAAAAGCTCTGATACCAACTTGATTTGATGTTAGGATCTATGAAAATTGCTAAGTGAATGCTTAATGTTTTACAATGCTTAATTTGAAATTCTTAAAGTGTAATAACATTATTGAAATGCTTAAATGAATAAAGCAATAATAAAGTGATGAACATAATAGAAGTGAGTTAGAAGAGAGAAGACTACACACAAGTTGATAACGGTGTTCGCCAAAATGGCTACATCTCCAAGTCCCTCTCCAATAGAGTGATTGATCCTTGATTATGCTCCAAACTAATTACAAAGCATCAACATAATACCGTGTTGAGTCTTTATGAGTTTCAAAGTCTTCCTCCTTCAAGTGCAGCAGAGTAATGCTCCTTCGATGCAAAGATTCAAACACTCAGACTCTCCGTACAAATTATCTCATAAGTCACCCCCTGGTTCCCAAAACTCCTAAACTCCCCTCCTTTTTATACATGAAATTTACCCAATATGGTTACTAACCATATGATTTACATATCTCCCAATTATAGAGAAAAATATTTGACAATCCCCCCTATTTACAAATAAAAATCACTAATCCCCTTTGAAAATCTTTAAATATTCTTCTAATTCATTTAAAGTCATTTGTAATTTCCTTTTCTCGGGATAAATAGTTAAAAGGATAAACTTATTTTAAGTTTTAGGGGTCAATCTTTAATTTTAAGGGATATCTGGCTTTCAAATAGTTTTCAAAATTGTCTGAGCCCAATATTCACTCAAAGAGACACAATGGTGTAGCGGTGGAGAGTCCTTTTGGGGGTGGCGAGGTCGGGTGGTCAACCACCCACCCCATCTATTTTTAAAACAAAATCTCCAACTTTAACTTAACAAAAAAAACTACTAGCTATAAATAGTTAAAGCGTGAAGTATGGTGCATTGGCAGGTGTGGATGTTGGCAACTGGCAACTGGGAGGTTGTGGGGTCAAACCTCACTAGAATTTTTAGTAAACCGTTCAACCAACCTGAACCCGCGGAGGAGAGAGAGGGATACCACATGGCACCCGATGATTCGTCCAAACACGACATTGTCAGCACCATGCTAGCACCTAGTCAGTGACATGTGTCAACATGTTAGCTCGTCGTAATGCCACCTGTGCTACCACCTGTGCCATTGTATGCCACTTGTCAGATCCCCATTGGTCCATGTCATCTGACCCTACCACATCAACATGCTAACATCATCATTGTGCAGTCAAGTAGGCATGGTCAACCTTCAACTTTGACTGGCCATATCTTCATCGTACGAGCTCCGTTTTCGATGAAATGAGCGGCGTTGGGATCATGGCGACAAGCTCTTCATTTTGGCGTCAATTTCAATGAATTCTAAAATGATATTTTTTTCCTTCCTGGTCGGCCTCTAGTACCTATTTGACCCAACTTTGACTAAACATAACTTGAGCATACAAGCTCCTTTTGACTCCATTCAAGTTGCATTGGGTTCATTTTTCTAAGCACTTCAACATGGCGATGAATTCTAGAGTTTACGAGATGCTTCAATTTTTGACAAGTAACCACCTAGATCACACATGCTTGTTTCTCTTATTGTATCCTCAGGGGTATAAACAAACTACACGAGTGCTGGGGTATAGATCTCTGGACTGTACTTTCCCCTTTTCCCTTACCAACAATGACACTCCTCTTGTAAATATAAAAACCTTAAACATGTTTCTCAAAAGAAAATCATTTTTTTGTGACTTGCGGGACCCCATTACATTTAATTTGAAATCTTTGAAATAACTCAAATCTCAATTCAAACTTTCCCAGTCAAACAAATTTCCTCTTCTGAAAACCTGGCAACTTGTTATTCTCAAACTTTTTTGTTTGTTGCCCATACCTTGGCATGATAACTTCCTTAAAGATTGGAAGTATCCCAATAAGTGAAGATTTTGATTCTTCCCACTCAAAATCCTTTGTAGACATCTCCTTCCCTCACTCTCCTCAACTCCCTGACTTAACCTTAAATGGAAATGCAATTTCAACCAATGTAGTTGGAAGAAGCTAAGATCTAAAATTTGGAGGTCCAAAGCAGACATTTCATCCTAATTGACAACTTGGAAATTTTTCCACATTAAAGTGCCTATTGGTGAATGAATTTTCTTCATCTTTCCTCCTTCTTCATGGCCCTTCTGTGTTAAAGAGGGGTACATTAAGTATGTGTTTTGGCTCTACCCCCATTCCCACAACCTATGGTGTTATCTTTTCTCTACTCTCCCTACTCTTTTTCTATAGCCTTTGTCCCAAAGATTGACACTTCTCAAGCTTTCCCCACACTACAATGTCATTACTTAAACATTTCAAAAAATTATCCTTAAATACATTTGGATATTTTGATTCATGGCTTCCTTCTCTAACACTTTTTTCCTTACAAATTGAAACCTTGATGTTGTATGTGAACTTCTCCCTCTATATAATCAACTTGTAGTCTATTCTCCAACTTAATCATGATCTTAAAAGAACTTTAGTCAATCTACAAAATCAAATCCAATCATTTTGAAGCTAGAATGTAGGATATTGATTCCATTCGATATGTTAATTATAAGCTTGATAGAATTTACAACTTGTGTGCTAAAAATGATATTTGTGGTGAATTTCAATCTTCATGCTTTAGAGGATTACTCTTATGGTGGATCTTCAAGAAGATACTATTTTTTTGTCATGGTTTTGGAACTAATTTTTTATATTTCTTGTGCTTCATATGATGAGGATTATTTGCCTACTACTTCCTTCACTTGAATGGACTTTATTGATTGTGTTTCATTTGTCAATCCTATGATATGTGATGTGATGTTGGAACTAGAGAATTTGAGAAAATTTGAGTGGAATTTGTGTCCCCTGCTAGGTATTGCACTGGCACTATTAATAAAATTTCTGATAGACATGCACACTTGATTGAATGGTGATAGGAAATTGACCAATGATTGAAGTGTTGTTTGACAATTTCCATCATGTGTTTTAATTGTTTTTTCTTTGTTTGGTTCATTGAGTTTTCCTTGCTTTATAATGTCTCTTTGGTGAAACATTTTATTAGTTGATTGACCAACTCTCTTTGCTCTACTGACTTTTTTAATTTTGTAACTTTTTGCTTCGTTGGATTTTTTTCTTTATTCTTACTATAGCTACTCATTCAATTACTCCCTATAATATTATTGTGTTTTTAATTCAAATTTTAAAAAAATCTTATATTGAAGATTGAATTACATATACTTATTATCACCTAAATAAGAATCATCAAATCTCAACATAATGTTCATGATAAATGTGAAATTTTAATGAGACAAAAGAGAAGACATTTCCCAAACTTCAATAGAAATTAGAGACAAAGGATTTGAAATACTTTTGAAATTGAATTCTATTTGACGTATGAGCCCAAACTCTCAAACCTATACAAAAGTGTGGGAGTAACTATTATATGAATCCTTATTTAGATGTCTTGAAAGGAAAGCTGAAAGCATTGTCTTTTCAAGGATATCAATGTTGCATATTCTTTGGTAAGTCTTAATTTTAACTAGAGATTAAAAAGGAAACCTTAAAAAAAAGCTAAGTTCCAAGTATCTGTATGGATGCACATTTGAAAATACTACTTTTGTAGGGGAGAGGACCCAATAGTTGAGCACCCTAACTTCGTGCTTCTAATTATCCTACGTGGAAATTTCAAATCACTCCCAATTTTTTACAGTAGCTTACTTGGAAAGTCCCCTACTTATAACTAAGGTTTCAGGGCCACGTTAGCAAATATGATGTCACATCAGCATGTTTTTTTTCAAGGTGTCCAAAAAGGTCCAAAAAAAAAAGTGAGACCAATACTTGTGCATTCACAACATGTTTTATTGAGCGTTGATGTGGAATCACATGATTGGTTGCTTTTTAGATCAAAGGAATACATTTTGTTTAATTATGGGTAATCATCATCAACACTAACAACTTTTAAGTCACAACTATTGGTCCAATATTGATAAAAATATTGAACATTATATAAACAACTACTATCACAACTATTGAAACATGCTCTTGGTCCTCTCCCCTAGTTTGATTTCTAATTGAACAAAGTAAAGATTAAAAAATTGAACAAAAAGGGCTAGTAAAAAAAAATTGCAAAGAAATAAAAATTCGATAACTAAACTTTTGTGGTTACACTGAATGTGATAAGTCATCTTTAGTGATCATTTTTATGTTAAAAAAAATTGCACAAAATTTCCATTCATACAATGAAGTTGAAATGTTGGAGTGTGTTCTTCTCCTTCCTTTCTATTATTCATTCCTATGTACATTATAGCCAAAGATGGACTGAAGAATTAAATATGAATAAAATATCATGATAGCCAGAGTAGAAGATTGAACTGCCATGTAAAGAACGGTGTACGTCACTATCGAAGATCGGTGTAAAGGTGTTTACACCAAGGTCTTACAGGATCGTGAGGTGGGATCCCACATTGCTGGAAGAAGGAACACACGACCATCGAGACCGTGTGCATTGTAACTGGCACCTATCGTCTCGTCCACCAATAGTTGCCCAACATAACTGGGATAAGCCCCACTTCCATATATGCCCAAACATGCTAAAACTGCCTCTAACAGAGCAGCAGCGTCTCCCTGGAAATATCCTGTGTTAAAGGGATTCATGACTGCTCTGGCAACACTCACCGCAATGTTGATGATCATACCGTCGATACCCATGTCATCATTGGGCGACAACAGAGTAGGGATCTACGGGCCATAAAGAGGCTGATGAAATGGCCATGCACACTGCCCCGGGCGCTGCCTTGCTAAGTTCCCCACCCACGCGTACGTGTATTCAATGTCTGCTCTACTGCTTCCATGGAATCCACACGAGCTACTGCAGAAGTTCTCCACCATAACATCCTCAAATGTGAGCACCAAATACAACTCCACCTTGCCATTACTTTTCATCTTCTCAGGTAGTGGCAGAGCTCTAGACTTGATAGCACTCTTCGCCAACACGGCAATGTCACTTCTTTTCAAGGATTTTCTGAGAGAACAAGCTTCATCCAACTTCTGCTTCCCCAACCTTGGGTTTAAGGGTTGGGCTTGGTTTGATTAGGAAGGGGTAGAGGCTTTGTAGGCCTCTGTTGTCTTCCACTAGGTGAACACAGAGGGAGAGCCCTGCTTGTTGTCTCCCATTCCCAATGACTGCACAAAATCATCGACGATGGCATGCTGCGCAGAAGTGAAATTTTCATGCCAAATGAGATGAAGATTGAGAATGGGTGTTGTGGTAAACAAAGGGCCATTGTGATATTCCAGAACAAGAGGCTCTTCTTCCACCAGAGCAAACAACTTTCTCCATTAAGCAAGGGGGTGAGCTGCAACATCTACTATAGACAATGTCGCCATACATATTAACAACAAGTGAATGTCAATTCTTTTAAACCCTAAAACAACCATTTTTAGCTATGTAAATTGGAGTTGGAACAAAAATTTGAAAGATTAAATGTTCAATGAAGGGAAGAAGTGTGGTGTGGGAATAAGAAAGGAGGATGAGGCTCAAATAGGCACAGAGAGCGAGGTCCGAGCGAGATGAAAACCGCTGGCAAGGGAGCTTATACCGCTAGAAATCACAGGCGCAGATAACCACTAAGCAATTTGCAATGGGCTTTCCTGGAAAATTCCTTTGTTGATGTGGTGGCGAAAGAACATTTGCATAATATTATTTATTTATTACATGGAGGGGCGCTACTTGGAAGAAAGGGGGAAGAAAATGTAATTGTTAATGTTGCGCTGGCAGAAAATATGTTGTCATTGACAAAGAGACAATATGTCGGTTCATGGTTTGAAGGATGGAATTATGTTAATATCTGTGTGGATAGCAACATTCAAAGCAAGCTCATCTTTCTGAGTCCTTGGTTGGTCTACCCCCCTTTTGGGCTTCTGTTTGGTTCTCTAGATTGATTCCTAAGATCAATATTTTCTTTTAGCTCTTTTTTGAGAAAAAAATTCTTTCTACTGATAATTTTATAAAACATGGCTTTGTTATGCCAAATAGATGCTTTCTCTGTGAAGAGGAAGCAAAGAATACTTGTCATTTGCTGATTGGTTGCAGTTATGTCAGTGTGATATGGAATCATGTGCTCTCACTTTGGAATCTCAGTTGGGTATTTCCTAGCTCTGTCAAAGATTTATGGTTCCAATGGGTTGGTCCGTCTTCTAATCCAGCTCTGCAGATTTTGTGGTCTCTTACTCTTTTGAATTTGATTTGGGGGGTGTGGTTGGAACGTAATAATAGAATTCTTAGAAATTCTTCTCTTCCTACCTTAGTTGTTGCCTATAAGATCTGTGCGGGAATCAAGGAAAAATTTATATCTGGAACCTCCTTTTTTGTTGATCGAAAGATTAATCTAAGTTCCTTTGATATTTCTATTGCTCAAAATTGGAAGCTTCGTTGTGATATATCCCTCCATGTCTCTAAAGGGAAAGCTTCAAGAGATGATGTTGCTTGGAAGGCACCTCCTGATGGTTGGGTTAAGATCAATTTTGATGGTGCGGCTAAAAGAAATCTGAGACCTGTTGGATGTGGGGGAATGATTAGAAATTCTAATGGTAGGATCATCTCTGTTGTGGCACTCTCTTTGGGAACCCAGACAAACCACTTCGCGAAGGCGGCTACTGCCTATCATGGTCTTAAATTGGAACAAAGAAGAGGATTTAGGAAGGTCTAGTTGGAGGGTGACTCTCTGAACATTATTAACAACTTGAAGAACATCTCCCTCCTTCTTGGACCATTGAGACCTTGGTTAGGGACTCTATTGAGATTATTAATTCCTTTGAAAATGTTTATATTTCCCATATTTTGAGAGAGGGAAATATGTTAGCCAATTTCTTTGCTAACTTTGGTGTTAGAGACAGCAAGGAGTGGGATTTGAATGACCCTATTCCTTATGAGGCTACGACTATATTGAATAATGAAAGTTAATCTAATGTTGTTATTATGGTACATTATGAGGTGCATGTCCTTATTCACGAGATTGAGTATCATGAATGAGGAGGTTAATATTATGATTTTGAGGGATGGCTTTCTCGAGGTGTGGAGTTCTAATTCATTATTAAATTTGTGTCTGGGGGATGGCTTCGCATGGATTGTGGGTGTTTATCATCCCAGTTTCCTGAGACTTCTGCTAGGTGTTCTTGTTCTGGATGGTGTTTGTTCTATTATCCTCATGAGCTTACTGTTGTGTGTTTGGTTTTCGCTTGTTTTGTCTAGTGCAATGGGTGGGGACAGAAACCAAACTAATCCTTGGCCATGTCTTACTTCTAAAAAGAGGAAGGAGGTCTAGGAAGTTTTAGAGAAGGGAGGTTTAACCCCATACATGGAAAGACTGCATGGTAATAGCCCCCAGGTCACTGTTTTGGTTGCTGAAGGATGGAATGAGTGAACCATGAATTTGGGTGGTAGGGATATTGTGGTTGATAATTAATTCATTGCCCAAATCACTGGCCTAGCTATTCAGGGTATGAAGGTGTTTAGAGATAAAAAAGAATCACAGGCCGCAATGTCAATTTTCTTTAAAGGAAATGAGGCAGCGGATTTGAAGCCAACGAAGAGTGGTGGGTATCAGGGGAGCTCTTTGAAAGCACTTTGGCGTGATGTTTCTAAAGAAATTATGAGGTACATTATCCTGGAAGGAAGGTATACTATGATCAACACATACCATTTTCTTCTACTTAACCATTTTTGGCATAAGAAATGGGTGTCCTTTCCCTACTATCTGCTAATGTTGCTCGATTCTAGGATTAAAGATCATAGAAAAAACCCCAAAAACCCTATTTTGCATGTCGATTTAATTCTTTTGATCTATGAACATGTCAAAGCTCATGAAGTGCAAAATAATCTGAGGTCTTCGAAGGAAAATACTGCCAAGCCCAAGGATGGCTATGAGACAGACTCGAGAGAGGAAAGGGTTAGCAAGAAGCCTAAGAAGAGGAGGCTTATTTTGAATGAAAAATCTGATTCTTATAAGGATGACAATGTTGATTATGTCCTGGACTCGTATGCCACTTTTGATGAGGGCCCTAGTTCCCCTGTTTCGAGTAAAAATGGGAAAAGGAAATTGGATGATAAGGTAGGCTACACGACTTGCAGTGATGAGGGAATGGTGTATGTTCCTTCTAAGGGGGGTAAGGACAAAAAAAAACTTTATGTGGAAGCTTCTTCTCCTCCTCCAAAGATTAGACATGTGCAGGAGCCTACGGAGGGGAGCTAGAAAGGTAAGGTTGCTGGCCTTTTCTTGGAGAAGAGTCTCCCTCTCTCCTTGGCTAGCGGTATCTATGGTGTGGCTATTCCGAGTGCTGAATTGGGGTTGCAAAAGTAGGGTAAGGAAAGAGATGTGTGTGGTGGTATTGTGGGACCTAGTAAAGAGGATGCAGACATGAGTTTGAAAAGGAAGGCTGTTGCAGAGGAAATTTCATGCTCCATTTGAAAGATGAAGACTCTTGCTTTAGCTAGTAAAGGTAAGGAATTTTTTTTTGAAAAGGTTCATGCTAGCTCTTTTGATGAAGATGCTGCTGTGGGGAAACGTGTTGAGAACCTTGATAGGGAGGAATTTTTTGATGTGTTGGGCTTGGCCCGTGATAGTGCCAATATTCTTTTAGAACTTTTTAAATGGTTTTTCCATGAGACTAATAGGATCAATGTTAGAATTAGAGGTGTTGCTAGTAAGGCTGAGGACCCTTCTATCCAAAGCCAAATTGATAATCTCATGGATTCTCTTAACACTGTGGCCAATACTGTGGCAGAGAAAACCATTAATCTGAAACAAAATTTGGAAGGTAGAATGTTATCCCTTGAGGATAAAGTTGATAAGTTATGGAATTTTGTGTTGAAGGGAGGTGATGCCTCTAAGGTCTTGGTTATTTTGGATTCTACCAGGGTAACTTCCCCTCTGACTGTTGCTAAGAAGAGAAAGGAGAATGTGTCTGTTGATGTTAATGTTGTTGGGGGTAAGCTGATGGATGTGGAGGGTGTTGTTGAGAAAGGTGTTGCGAAAGCTAGTGTTTTGAGTGCTAAGGTGAAAACGGGTGGGCCGAGAGCCAAAACCAAAAATAAAATGAAAGCTCAGGTTGGGGCCTCAGGTATTGAGGTGTCTGATATGGTGGATAATGATCAGAGGTTGGTTGCTCATGAAATGGAAGTTGTGGAGACTCTGAACAATCTATATTGTTTCTGGTTGGTTGCCTTCTTTTTGGCTATTTTTTGGCTGTTGTTCGGTTGTCGTTGGGTTGATTGTTGCTTAATGTTTTTTTCCTTTGTTATCAGCTACTTTTTGATGTAAAGGGTTCCAAGCCCCTTCAAAACCCATTTTTTACCTCAAAATCAAAACATTCAAAGCAAGCCACATTTGAGAGACAACACGTGTTTCTCGTGATACGCTTTCACCGCCAGTAACTGGATATGTCAAAGGTAACGGGAATTATAAATGGTTTTGTGCATGGCACCCGGATTTTAAATTTCGTTGTTCCCTTTTTTAAGGAAAAATTGTACATGGTGGTTTACAGCAAGGAATTGTCCTTGGAGTGTAATGGGCATATCGATAGGCATTTGAATTCAATGAGGACTTTTTGGAAATGATGCTTTATTGAGGAAGTTTAAATTATGGGGTAATTTTTAATTATTATGGTATCCAAGGTAAGGGTTGTTGGGCGCTGGGTTGGGTCGCGGGGACACCCTTGTAGTATCAAAAAATTAAAATAAATTATTTATTTGAATAAGGAAATCACTTTAGGTTTTGGCATTGTCTTGTATATTTTGAAATAATAAATTAATTTGGTATTGATTTTGTTATCAATATGGAAAAGATATATTTTTAATAAAAATATTATAATTATTAATCACATCTTGGTGTGCAATGGGTACGTCGAAGAGGTTTGGAAGGTCAATTATTAAAAAAAATTGGTCTATTTTTTGCATAGTTTTTGTAGTACATGAGGTCTATTGGTAGGCCATTTAGAAAATGATATTTTTTGTACCACAAAGGTCTAAATGAAGATGTGAGCTCCAAATCAACTATGCACCCTCTTATAGGGATCCAAACACGACTAAAAAAAACCCTTTGAATGAGGAAGATAATCATGCTCCATTGTCAATAGGCTCATGTTATGTTTGCAATAGAGAGAGGAAGAGGTAGGGATAGAAAGAGGGAGAGATAAGAGGGGGAAGAGTGAGGAAAACATAGTTAGACATAAAGAACAAAGATAGAGGACTTGAGAAAGAGAGGGATATACAAAGATGGAAGAGTGAGATAGACACACACACACACACACACACATATAGAGAGAGAGAGAGATATATTGTGAGAAGAGAGATTAATAGTTAAAATTGAATCTATAACATCTAATAAAATTTCAGGAGAGAAATAGAGAGATAAAGAAAAAGATTAGGAGAGATGGAGTGAATAAGAGAGAGAGACAGAGAGAGAGAGATAGGTAGTGAAAAATAGGCAAGATTTTGGAGGAAAAAGAAATGGAAAAAACAACAAACAAAAAATGAATGGATATGAAATGCTCTATTCAACAAACTCCTAACCATCTTCAAACTTGGGTCTCATCAATATCAATTTATAAGTACCATCATACACAATTTTTTAATACCATGAATATGCAACTATAATGTAATAAAAAATGTGATTTTATTTGTAAATATACAAATTTTATTCTTTTCTCTTGAACAACAATCAATAAGCCTTATTATGAGTTCCTCAAATTGCATGTGTATGTCATTTACAACACAAACATGATTGTAATTTGTTTTACTTCATATATAAAATTTCAATAGTTTATTTCTAATTAAAACCAAATAGACTGAAATTAAATTAGATTAAAAAATATTTGTGAATTCACAAATCTATTAGCTATCTTACTAGACAAAGGGACGTGAAGCAACATTTGAAATATCTAATTACAAATGAGACAAAATCTACATGCATTTCTATAAAATCATATATCCTTATTTTGTAATGTATTATTTGGAATATGTAATTAATCCCAAATGGTTGACCTAACATTAGCAAGAGATAATACAACTAATCTAAACAAATATACTTTACAAAATGATAAGAATAATTCTAGGCCCCCTCTCTCACTTCTTGCTAGTCAAGCATTTTTCAATTTACTTTTAAGTGTTCCTCACCTTTTGTTCTTTTCCCATCATCCTTCACCTCCTCCACTTTTTCATTTCATACATGTGCATTTTTGGTCAAAAAAATTTAATGAAACATACATATTATCATAAAAGAGATATGCATATAAGTAGTGATCTGCATTGCAATTTATGGGAACCAAACCATCTCAACTGGTCAATTTAATGATGGGTTCTCCACAAGATTGGTAGCCATTTTGAATGGCTATTGGACATTGGTAGGAGGCCATCAAAAGATTGTGGAAGAAGAAATCATCTCTTCCATGGAGGCCTATTCATCTGGAGACCTCACTAAATTTGAAACTATTGATATATATGGTCCAAGCACATAAATCCTAGGTAGGTTGAGGGATCAGTGGGAGATAAAAGAAAATAAAAACCCACAAATCCCACTTCCTTAGGTAAAAATATTCACAAAACATGTAAATATATTTCAAGGTACCCTCTCCTCTTCCTCAGTAGAAAGAAGGATAAGATAGTCCATGAAGGCTCTACAAGTGGAAAACTAGACTCGTGTAGTTATATTGGTGGGATTATTATATCCAAGGAATGCTAGATACTGCTCTAGCTCTAGTAGAGCTCAAGGAGAGAGGCCTGATTACAAGCATAGGCACAACCAACATGAATACAAAGGCCCTCTAGAAAGCTTGTGGATCACGTCATTCCTGTTCTTTGCGACTAGGTACAATTTTTTGTACTTGACCCCAGGCCTTTGACTACTTTCTAATAAGCATTGGGGGTGGAGGGAAGAAGGGTATGCTTGCAAAGCCAAATATTTCCAAGAAGTTGTTTTGAACACCTCCAGCTTGAAGATGTATTAGAACATTTTTAATGTGGCGGGGGTGATTTTTATGAGAGGAAGTTGCTTGATGTGTTGGTAGAGATTTATGCTAAGCACTCTGCCACTATATCTAATGTTTCCTTTAAGTGGGTTATACAACAAGAGCCTATGTATCCTATTGTTGGAATTAGGAATGTTGATCATTTGGAGGATAATTTGAAGGTTTTTGGGTTTGAATTAGACAAATCAGGCCTGCAAAAGATAGAGGAGGTGTGAAGGGAAAGTAGTGGGCCTGTTGGTGACTTCTATCATATGGAGAGATTTGACTGAATGGATGAGGTTAAGACTTGGCAGCATTTGTGTGCAAATACTTTCTTCACTTATTGGTCTGTGATGGAAGAACATATGCCGCAACATTTTTAAGATCTAAATAAAAAGCATTGTTGTTGTAAGTACTCCTAAGCCTATATTAATATGTGTTCTACAGGCACCCATAAAACACATCGACACAGCCACCACATGTTTAATTGGCATCTTAATGATCAAGTGCAATGCCTTCAAGATAGTCAGCCCAAGCAAAAAGTTCAACCATGCAAACACAATGATCAACTGTAGGTGTAATGCAATAAGAGTTACTCATGTAATTGAAGTGTGTACATTCCTCATCCACTAAACCTGCATGGTTGCACACATATTGTATACACCTAAAAATGGTCATGGCATTTAATTAATTGAATACTAGTTATTTAATTAATATTCGACTACAGATAAATAAATTCTCAATTTATTTATATTGTTCACCCTTCTCTAAAATTCTTCAAATCTAAAATCATATTCTTCTAAATTAATTAAATAAATAAATTTCCATAACTATTAATCTTCACTAATCTCGATTAGGAATTCAAGCACATGTCTACAACTTTTTGTGCCACCTCACCAAGGTCACATGAAATTAAATAATTCTAATTTTTAATTAGAATTATCTTCAACCAATTTTAAAAGCACATGGCTTATTCCTCACACACTTCAACCAATTTTAGAAAACACATGGTCTTTTCTTCCCACACTTGAGTCTTCCATCCATTTGGCATGTTTCCCATTGCTCAAGAGATTCTTCCATCCAAATGGCATGTTGTCTTTGGTCAAGGGGACAACATCTTGATTCTCTTCATCTCCACCATTCATTCTTCTTGTTTGAATCTAGACCGTCGATCATTACCACCTCACCAGATGCTTGGAAAAGGCTATAAATATACCCCTTTGGCATTGTATTTTGCATCCACTTTTGAATAGAGTTATCATGTAGGAATATCGTTTGAGCTTGGGAGCATTATGGAATCTTATAGTTACATTTTATATCATGTTTTGCATCATAGTTAAATCTTAGACTAACACTTTGCTTCATAGTTGCATTTTATGTCATCCTTTGCATCATAGTTGCATTTTAGATTAACATTTTCATAGTTAGCATTTGAGCATATGGAGTATCATTTTAGTTTTCCATAGTTTGCATTTGAGCATATGTAGAATCACATATAGCATCATATAGATCACTACCATAGTATCCACCACTGTTTGTCCATTCATCATAAACACCATCCTCCATTCATCATAGTATCAATTATCCTTAATTTCCATCGTATAGTTGCATGTAGGGACTTAGTTGGCTTGCACGTTGAATACTAATCTCATTTCTTAAGTGTCATTCTAATAGCCTTTATGCAAATTAAATATAAGGGGCAAAGGGTTAAAGGAATCATTAAGAATAGAGGACAATGAGACATTCTTGAAAGATTCGTTAAATTGCCATTTAGAGTAGCTTCTTTGCTTTGAATCTTTGATATAATTTATTTCATTAAGGTTTGTGTTGATACTAACTTTACACATTTCACACACACACACAAAATGATGCCCACTGTGGGGCCCTGCCCCATTTTTTTTAACATTCTAGAAAATTTATGTTCGTAGGTTCAGACGTGAGAGTTTTGGCGCATTTTATTGTTTCTGTGGCACATTTTGTTGTTTCTTTGGCACATTTTGCACATATTTTTCCACATTTTGCATCAGAAATGGCACATTTTTCAAGTTTCCAGAAAAGTTCACCAAGGTTCGAAAACATGGTTTTATAGTTTTAGTGCATTTCACATGTGTTTTGGCATAGTTTGCAATTGTTTTGGTGTAGTTTGCAATAGTTTTGGCGCATTTTGCTTCCAGATTGGCGCATTTTGTCTCTGTTCTGGCACATTTTTTAGTTTCCCTATTTTCACCAAATCTGAAGGCTAATACTCTGTGTTTTTTTTTTGCAAGTTTCCCAGATTCGTTGTCAAAGAATCAAACATAAACTACAAGTTATTTAATTGTTTCCTTTTGGTTAAGTTAGGAACATAGCTTAATTAGAAGGTTAATGAACACCATGTCTTTTGTGATTGATGGATGGTAGGCCTATGCTCTCCCCTTAACTAGTTGACAAAAAATCCACACCCATTCGTGTTTATCTATAAGTGTGAGTGGAGTATATAGCATGTGTTCTCTCTTTATTCATGTGGAATAAAGATTGATCGAACTATGGGTATACTTGCTTTCTTTTATTTATCTTAGAGGGCCTACCTTGTGGGAAAAAGTAATCACTCAAGGGAACGACCCGACTGGTAACATGCTAAAGCCAAGCGACTTCCAACTGGGATATAAATGTGGTTACTTGAACAAAGGAAAGTATCACGAGGATAGTTTCGATGAGAAGGGAAACAATGGTCTCTTGCCGCATGGATTATCCCCCACAAACGGAATTTCCATACTACAACCCTTGTTATAGTTTGGCCAAAAACCTTTATCTATTCTTTGGTGCAGCAACGGTCATTGCAAAGGCATCTAAATTCTCACAGTTTTTAGTATAGATGATCAGCCTACCATGGGAGTTTTATGGGGGATGGAAGCTTGGTTGACGTGAGAAGTGAGTGCACTGTAAGGGGGAGTCAATGTGGCCAAGCTTCTAAATTCATCTGCTAATAATAAGTGTGGTTGGGGTAAAACCTGCATGGAATCCAAAAGAATACAGTCTTTCACAACCTTAGGATTGTAAATTGCTTGATGTGTCTTTATCAAAGTGTTTTCAAAACAAATTTCAATCACAAACATCACCTGTTGAAAGTGAAAACCTTGATTCTGAAAAACATTCATCAAAACAACCAAGTCTCTAACTGAAAAATCTGAAGGATCAAATAAACTTCCAAGAAATGGTCTTATTTTCCCAGTTTGGTGCATCTTGTAACGTATCTAACGTATATTGTCTACCTTCTGGGGCATTTTGCACTAGTTTTGGCGCAGTTTGCACTAGTTTTGGCACAGTTTACAATAGTTTTGGCACAATTTAAAATAGTTTTGGCATTTTTTACACTAGTTTTGGCATAGTTTGCAATAGTTCTGGCGCAATTTGCACTAGTTTTGGCACATTTTTTACTAGTTTTGGCACAATTTGCACTAGTTTTGGTGCAGTTTGCCTCTGTTTTGGCATAGTTTGTAGACCACAAAACCAATGACCCAGATTCATCTCCTGTATGATAGTTAGTCTCATCCTGTGAATCCTCAGCAGTGTTCAACCATTCCTTAAGTACAACAAAGTCTAAACATGTGCTTTATCAAATGATCTCACAAAAGATTAAAATCCGGAAACCCAAGTCCAAAGTTCTTAGTCCAAGAGAACATCAAAAACATCTCTCAACACTCTACGAATTTAGAGAGAGGTTGGTCTTCAATTTCTACAAAAGAGCTTCAAAGAACAATCCCAACTTGTACTCATTTTACTATTGTCAAAATCCATGACTTTTCCAAAGATTTGAGTATCTTGTATAGGAAGAAAATTTGTCTCTGATTTCATGGTTTGAACCAAAATTTCAAAATTTTCTCAAGTCCAAAATCATTCTTTAGGTACCTTAGAATCTAAACTTGTTAAAATTGACCTCTACAAGTGGAATTTTCCAACCTAAACCAAGATCTAACATCTCAAAGTACCAAAATCATCAAATTTATCAGACCTTTGATCATTAAGCCTAGTTTCATCATCAGGATTTATCATCCTCTCATCACAAAACGAAGCTATCTAGTCAAATCCAACTTAGTCTCATTAGAATTTTTCATTCTATTTGACTTAGTTATAATCCTTGGTACTTTTCCAAAACTTATATCAAAGTTTAGTCTAAACTATAACACTTGTATGCCCGTTCAAAAAAGGTTGCAAAAACAAAATATCAAAGGAAAAAGGACTCGAAAATCAAAACATTGAAACTCCAAACATTGAAATCCCAACCATTGAAACTCCAATCATTGAGACTCAAATCACCGAAACTCAAAATAGTGAAACACAAAACACCCCAAAATAGTGAAATAACCGAAGAAGATATCCAACATGCTGAACAAGACCCCAATTTCCACAAATGTTTATAAAATATTTTTGAAAGAAATGGGGAAAAATATCTCCTTATGTTGGCTAAATAAGGTGCCAAATTTCCAGACGACTTTGATGTGAATCAAATGAAAGCACCACCCAAAAAGCCTGAAAAATGATCCTAAACAAGTGGTTGCTCTAACTCACCAAATGAAGAACCTTCAACCACAAATTCTTGATATGCAAAGGGGGACCTCAAAATGATACTTAATCCAAGAAATTTGTCCTTATCCATTTGATCAAAGTATCCACATGATCCCCTTTCCCAAACATTGTGAGTTCCCAAAGTACGACAAATACAATGGAAAAACTGATCTGATAGACCATGTAAGGTAATTTAGGACCATGAGTCTTGATTTTGCATACGAGGAAACATATTTGATGAGATTATTAATAAGAAGCTTAGGTGGAAATTGTATTGAATGATTCTTTAAACTCACCCCACCAATTAACACCTTTGAGGAATTAGTCAAAAAGTTCATCACTCAATTTTCTTACAACATCAAACATGACATCACCATGAAAGATCTTTGTAACTTTAAAAAAAAAAGGTGAATCGTTCCTTGTATTCTTGCAAAAATGGAGAAGGTTATTTGCACGATACTCTCGTCCTGTACTCGAAAAGGAAAAGATAGAAATCTTTATTGACAACCTCATTGATGAGATGAGTTATAGATTGGAATTACAATGTCCCCCAACCTTCAAAAAATTGATTGAAAATGGGATTAAAATCGAAGAGGCTTTAGTCAAGAGAGGAGTCATCAAGATATACAATGAAAACAACTCATCAAACTCCTCCAACAATTACAATGGTGGTGACAAACCCAAGTTTTGGCAAGGAAACAAGAACGTTGGAAACAATGATGGTGCAGTTGAAATTCAAAATGCAAAACCTATATTCAACCTAACTGTAGCTGCTGCCAAAAATAATCAGAATAAAAATCCCCCCAACAACCAAAGCAAAAACCAAGGCAACAACCAAAATTTCAACCAAAGCAACAATCAAGGTAATGTTGGATCTAGATCATCATCATATCGAACAAATCGAAGGAGGTTCATCCCTTTGGGACAATCGTCAGAATTAACATTAAAGGAACTTATCAAAGCTAAAGTGATAACGTTACTAGAGGAAAAATATTGGGAACCACAAGTGAAGCCTCCATGGTGGAATGATGTCACTTCTATGACTTTCATCGCAACAAGGGACATAAAACCAATGACTGCATGCAGTTGAAGCACTTGATACAATATCTAATTGACAACAAAACAATATTTGTGGGAGGACCTCAAACAAACAATGATCATGGTGCATTCAAGAACCCTATACCAAACTATGAGAAAGGAGAGTCCTTGTCATCAAATAACAAGGGCAAAAAAATAAACTATGTCTATGACACCACTATTCTGCATATTGTGGTGGTTGATTATCCAACCCATGACAAATCGGATCTTATTGAAAATGATAACTCAACCAACAATAAAACCATTAAATAGGAACAAAACATCATTGAAATTGAAAATAGTCACCATGATGTTAACACTGCCTCACATCAAATCAATGTTATCAAAATCAGAGAGCAACAAGACAACACACTTGTCAATGCAATCACATGAGGACAAGCCAAGGTAACATTGAAAGGAGCTACCCCTTCCATGTCCAAATCAATTGATATCCCTGCGACTCAATATAACATAGTGGATCAGTTACAGAAGATACCTGCACAAATATCCATATTAGAACTTCTCAAGATTTCACCCGCTCACAAGGAGATCTTGGAACAAGCTCTAGTTGCCACCACGGTACCAAACAATCTAGAGGTTTTCCAATTCCAGACTATGGTGGGACATTTGACTACACCACACTTCTTATCCTTTTTCTGAAAATGATGATGTATCTATCAATCATCCACACAACGTTTCCTTACACATTGAGGTCTTAATTCATAAACATCACGTTAAGCGTGTCCTAATGGATGGAGGAGTTGGCCTGAATATTTGTACTTTGAAACTTTTCCGTGCACTAGGCTATTCAGAAAATTCTATTGATTCTAGAAGGAAAATCACAATAAAAGAATATGATGACAAGGAGAGATCTTCACAGGGATTGATAGTGCTACCTATTCAAGTGGGACCAGTTTTTAGAGATATAGTATGCCAAGTGTTAGACAAAGAGTTAACCTACAACATATTCTTGGGGAGACCTTGGATTCATGGCATGCAAGTAGTACCATCCACATATCACCAGTGTTTGAAGTTCCCATTCAATGGGTAGGAAATCACTATTATAGCTAACTCAAACAACCCCCAATATTGTAACACCCTCAAGACTACCCAATATAATTTTGTACCACACAACAGGGAAGCTTCAATTCAGGGTTTATCAAATGATGGGAAACAAATAAATGCCTTGTCAAAATGGGTTGAGAAAAGGGACCAATCAAAGGATAAGAATATCAGTGATGTCAATCCCTCAAATAAAAATCCTACTCCACAAACTAGGAAGGTCAACTCGAATCCTTATCAAAATAAGTTGCCAAGATCCAATTGAAAGACAATGGCATGGGGGAATACTCATTTCAGCAATCCTTATGTTTATCACAAATTTCATCTTCTCCAAAGTCATATCGACAACCATCAACATCTAGACGACAATCATCACAACCAACCACACTATTTGATGGAACCTTTGTAAGAGAAAGCACATTAGTGGATGATTCAGATGACAAAGAGGTTTTAAACTGGTTGTACAAAGATGAAGAATCATCACAAACATCCACCTCTAGTGTACAGATAGAGCAGTATGGAAAAGGAAAGACAATCATGGAAAAGTTCCTATCAGTAAAAGGAAAGAAGGCATCATAGAACCGATACAACCCATCACAATGCAAGACAAGGATAAAATAGGATTGGGGTATAGAGAAGAATCAAGAGAAGAAACCAGACAACAAATTGCTGAAAGAATCCTACAACTACAAGCTAGTGATGCTCATGAAACTGATTCAAATGAATATGAGTGGGATTTTCTATCTAAAGAGTCTTGTCATGATAAGGAAATTGATGTGGTCCAAAATTATTCACCCATACATGAAGAGGGTCAAAGTTCAAGTTATAGACCGCTTGAAATAGGATCACAACATATTGATGACTCTAGTGAAGACGACCAGGCTCGGAGTGAAACGGATAATTCAGAGGAGAGTTACCTTATAGAAATTGATTTCTCTATTGGAAAATCCTAAGAAATTACCATTGGGACCCTTGCTACATCTAACTTTAACCAATCCAACGAATCTTTACCCCTGGTACATCTCGAACTAATAGATTGGGATCAAACTGATCCATCTAACATCCCCATCTTTTCAAATGACGAAGCCATTTTCAACTTCCTCTGTTTTTCCAATCCTGAAACAGAAACCACCATTGAACATGGTAACAAAGCTTCAAACCAAGAGAATGTCAAATTTTCTAGCTCCAAAATGAATAATAAAGGGAATAGATCTGATGGTGAAAACCATTCAGTGGTAGTATCAGATCTGGAAAAAGTAAAAAGAAAGAGCATATCCAATAGTGAAAACCTCTCTGAGGTGTTGAAGGATGGAATATTTGACACACTCCCTGAACACTTTCAGGAACAATCTAAAGTATTGGTTAAACCCACCATGTCTATCAACATCGACAATGAAGAAATAATAAAGACTATACATTTGGCAGAATCTTTGACAGATCAGGAAAAACCGAACTTCATCAAATTCTTCACAGAAAGATAAATCAACTTTGCTTGGTCTTATGCTAACATGCTAGGGATTGATCCAAAACTCATCATGCATCACTTATCTCTACCAAGAGGAGTAAAACCGGTCAAGCAAAATTTAAGGAAAATGCATCCGCATATTTCCCTATTGGTAAAAGTAGAATTGAAGAAGCTACTGGATGTGGGATTTATCAGACCTATTGACTATGCTGAGTGGATTTCTAACATCGTACATGTTTCCAAGCTAGACAAAAGCATCAAAATTTGCATAGATTTCAGAGATCTCAATAAAGCCTGCCCAAAAGATGATTTTGCTTTACCTAACATTGACATCATCATAGACTTGACTATTGGACATGAAATGCTCTCGCTTATGGATGGATTTTCAGGGTATAATCAGATAAAGATAACACTTGAGGATCAAGACAAAACATCCTTCACATGTCCTTGGGGCACTTTTTGTTGGAATGTAATTCCTTTTGGGTTGAAAAATGTTGGAGCCACATATTAGAGAGCAATAACCACCATCTTTCATGACATGATGCACACTTTTATGGAAGACTATGTAGATGATCTGCTGAAAAAATCCTACCCCAGAGAAGGACACCTAGAAATTTTAGATAAAATCTTCACCAAACTAGAGAAGTTCAATGTGAGACTAAATCCCAAGAATTGTGTATTCGATGTAACATCATCTAAAATTTTTGGGTACATTGTGTCAGCTAAAGGAATTCAGGTAGACCCTACAAAGGTCAAATCCATCATGGAAATGCCTCCTCATAAAAACATTAGCCAACTTAGATCCTTGCAAGGAATATTTCAATCTATCGAGAGATTTATTGCACAACTGGCTGAAAAAACGCACCCCTTCAATCACTTGCTCCACAAGAATGTATCTTTATGATGGGATGAAAAATGTGAAGGAGCCTTCAATCAATTGAAATAATAGTTGATGAGTCCACCTATCTTGATACCACCAGCAGAAGGAAAGCGACTTTTATTGTACATAGTAACAACTGAGATATCCTGGGGAGCCTTGTTAGCGCAAGAGGATTCAACAGGAAAAGAAAGGGCAATCTATTATATCAACAGAACCTTAAATGGCTATGAGATCAATTACACCTTCATTTAAATGGCTTGTCTAGTAGTAGTGTTTGCTACCCAACAATTGCAACATTATATGCTCACCCATACCATCAAGTTAATAGCCAAGATAGATCCCCTGAAATACATTCTTAGCAAAGCTAATCTAACTAGAAGATTGGCTAAGTGGGTCATGATGTTGAGTGAGTTTGACATCCAATATGTTGATAGGAAGGAAATCAAAGGGAAAGTAATCACAAATTAGTTAACTGAAGCACCATTACAAGACAATCATCCAATGAACATTGAGTTTCTAGATGTTGATGTCCTAACAGTGTCCACTCAACAATGGGTCTTGTACTTTGATGGTTCTTATACACAACATGGATCAGGAGCCGAAATCTTGTTTCTCTCGCCACAAGGACATACCATTCCCAAGTCCTATAGACTGATGTTCCCTTGCACCAACAATACAACCAAATACGAAGCCTTGATCATTGGAATCAAAGTAGTAGTTGAGTGGAAGATCATAGAGTTACAGGTCTATGGAGATTCACAACTAGTCATTAATTAGGTAAATGATGACTATCAAACAAAGGATGACAAGCTGATGCCCTACAATAGAATGGTTGATGACTTCAAAAATTACTTTTTGGAAATAATATTTGAGCAGATTCCTTGAAGTGAAAACAAAGGCACTGATGCCATGGTGACCATTGCTTCTCTCTTGTAGATTCCAGAGAAACAAGCCCGTTACAAGTTCATGGTGGAACAATTGTTCAACCCATCTTATGACAAACTTGAGTCCCAATTATCTACCATCTAGTTGAGGCTGACACTTCCCTCTATGGAAAAATCTATATGTACCTAAAAGATAACACTATCCCTCCCGACCTATCTCACAATCAAAAACAAAACTTCATCCACCAAACCACCAGACACACCCTTATCGCGGATGTCCTTTATCGACGATCTCCTGACGAAACTCTCCTCCGATGTCTAGAACATGACAAGTCTGAAACAACTTTATGGGAAGTACATGAAGGTGTTTGTGGAACTCATCTGAGTGGTTTAACCTTAGCTAAGAAACTCCTCTGTTTGGGATATTACTGGCCGACTATGGAGAGGGATTATTTTAAGTTCATCAAGAAATTCCAAAAGTGTCAGATTCATGGGAATCTCATCCATGCACTAGTGCAGGAACTTCACCCTTTTGCATCAGCATCGCCCTTTTGTTAGTGGGGATTGGACCTCATAGGAAAGATTCATCCATCTTCATCAAATGGAAACAAGTTCATTATCATAGCCACTGAGTATTTCATGAAATGGATTGAAGCTATCCCTCTAACTACCATCATAGGAAAAAAAATCTCATCCTTCATCCTGAACTATATTATCTGTAGATATGGCATCTTGCAGTCCATCATTACTGACAATGGAAAACCTTTCAAAAATCAAGACGTTAAAGAACTTTGTGAGAAATTTCACATCCAACATTGATTTTCTACACCATATTATCCTCAAGGAACTGGCCAAGCAGAGGCCTCAAACAAGACTATCCTGAAGATCTTAAAGAAGACCATCAATGATGTTGGACGTGACTGGCATGTGCAACTAAACCCTGCTCTATGGGCTTCCAGAACCAACATTCGTACCCCGACAGGAGCTACACCCTATGCTTTAGTCTACGGAGCAGAAACTATTCTACCTATTGAGGTTGAATTACCATCACTCCATGTGTCGCTAAAAGGGATCATTTCAGATGAGGATTACAGAGTGTCTAGGTTACAAGAATTGGAACTCTTGGATGAGCATCATCAACATGCAATGGATCACCTGAAAACATATCAACAGAGGATATCCAGAAGCTACAACCATAGAGTCAAGCCTAGAACATTTCAGGTTGGTGATTTAGTCTTGAAACAGAATCCCTGTAATCAACAAGATCGAGAGAAGGGGAAATTTGAACCAAACTAGCTAGGTCCCTTTGTCAGTGTGTCAGCCTTCGGATCAAGAGCATATCAGTTGTCCACACTAGAAGGGGATTTGTTTGATGAACCCCTCAATATCCTACATCTTAAGAAGTTCTACACCTGAATCATCCAATGCATCAGAAAAAGGTCCTAAAAAATACCAAAAACATCAGAAAATGTCCTAAAAAAATGGTTGCCTTGATGAAAACCTGGAAAACAGGTGTCTTGACAACAACAAAAAAAGCAAAAAAGATCAAAATACAAAAAAAATAGAAAAAGAGAAAAATACAAAAAAAAAATAAAAAAATTAAAAAAGATAAAAAAAATCATAAAATTTGAAAAAGTGCAATAAAAACAAGTAGTGAATACCTGGAAACCGGCGCTATTTGTGATAGGCTAGCTTTTCCATCTATTTGAGCATGTCGACCATTCACTTTCACCATCCATCTGCCTCTCCTTTGAAAGCACCATGTACATTTCCTGGCATCGCGGTCGTGTCTCACCCTAGACTGGGGGAAAAATCCTGAACTCACTAGGGGCAATAAACTTTGAGCTTGAACCAACAGACAAATAGTAGTGGGGAAAACACAACCCAAAACAATGATCATAGTGCAACTCAACATTGAACATCAATCACACAAACAGAAACGTATTGAACACCCAAATCAAAACAGCCAAATCAAATCAAAAGAAAACTCTAAATGGATGATGTTCTTTTTGAATCATGGGTTTATCACGTTAAACACAAATGCTCAATTATTGTACTTGGATTTTTGTTATCATATCTCTGGAGACCCTCAATGATGTATCAAACTAGAGGAGCTAAGAAAGAGTATGATTTTTCTTTGTCTGTTGTCTGTGAGTTTATCATTATTACTGTGCAAATTGTCGTGAGATGTGCACTACAAAGTATCACTGATGACATTCTGAATTTCCATAGGAAAATGATTAACTCTTGTTTGTTTATGCAAGCAATACTCAGGTCATCTCGATTTAATTATACTTAGATGCTTGTGTTAACTTGCACTATCAAACATCATGGAAGTAGTACTCAGGTCATCATGGTCTAAATATATCATTGATGTGTGTACTCACTTTCAACATTTTAAAGGCCCAATGATGATAAAAATCATGACAAATCGACTATTATGAATGACAACTTTTGCATGCGAGATCTGCATGGTTAGAGTAGATTGCATCCATGTTAGTTTGCATCTGTATTTATGGGATTTCCAAAGCTACAACAATGATGTTATCTCTTGCATTAAGGGATTGAGTACACTTGGCATTGCCAAAAACACATCATTTTGTTCTTTTTGAATCATGGGTTTATCACGTTAAACAAAAATGCTCAATTGTTGTACTTGGATTTTTGTTATCATATCTCTGGAGCCCCTCAATGATGTATCAAACTAGAGGAGCTAAGAAAGAGTATGATTTTTCTTTGTCCATCGTCTGTGATTTGATCATTATTACTGTGCAAATTGTCACGAGACGTGTGCTACAAAGTATCACTGACGACATTCTGAGTTTGCATAGTAAAACGATTAACTCTTGTTTGTTTACACAAGCAATACTCAGGTCATCTCGGTTTAATTATACTTAGATGCTTGTATTAACTTGCACTATCAAACATCATGGAAGTAGTACTCAGGTCATCATGGTCTAAATATATCATCGATGCTTGTACTCACTTTCAACATTTTAAAGGCCCAATGATGATAAAAATCATGACAAATTGACTATTACGAATGACAACTTTTGCATGCGAGATCTGCATGGTTAGAGTAGATTGCATCCATGTTAGTTTGCATCTGTATTTATGGGATTTCCAAAGCTACAACAATGATGTTATCTCTTGCATTAAGGGATTGAGTACACTTGACATTGCCAAAAACACATCATTTTTATGTAGTTACACATCACTTACATTATCATTTGCATCAATTAGAAAACATTCGCATTTAGGGGCATATCAGTTGCATCATCATTTGCATACATTAGAAAACATTGCAACATCATTCATTCATCCATACATCATATCATAATATTTGCATCGGAAAAATACAAAAAAGACGTGCATCGCATCTCATTTACATAATCAAAATCATTTCATATAGTGGCATTAGGAACGAGGTTCACTACGCTTAAATGAGTGAGTCTCTTCAGATTTCCAAAAGAATTGGGAAATATGTTAGGTTTTGTGAAAGCTTAATTTAACAAAGAATCAACTGACGACAACCTTCCCACAACTCTTGGAAGTTGGATAGATTCACTCGTTTAAGCTTAAGACCCTAGAACACAATCATCTGGATAGTCAGTTGCATCACATAATCATCATTCATCATTACAAAACATCACACATCATTTGCATCGCATCCATACATAATCAATATAAACATCACATTTCATCACATATCATTATTGCACAATCAAATCCATTTCACATAGCATAAAACATTGTTTGCATAAATCCATAAAACATATAGAATCATCCATCATTACATTATCATGTCATATCATCATTGCATACATTCTCATAGAATTAGGTACCATCACACAATCATTTCATCTACACATTCATTCATTCATCACATCATATAAATCCATGACATAGCATCATAAACATAGAAATTAAATCATCATCATAACATGGAAATTAAATTCATCATAGACATCTATCATCATATCAACACATAGATCATAATCATCGATGCATATCATATAACCTCAAAAATCATAATGGAAAATTTTATGAGGATATCCAAAAGTATGACGAGATACATCAATATCAAAAGTGGCACTGTGTCGTAAAGTCTGAACACAAGAAGTACATCATCAATGTCAAAATAGTGTATACATCATGTCCAAAGTACATCAAAATATGCTATCCTAACTAGAGCTATGTCGAGCTTCCCCCAAATGGTGTTGGCATCACAAAACCAATACCTCCTCCACCTGATAGACCTACACGAGGATCTCTCCTATCTCTAGGAAATGGTTGTGTAACACCCATGCTAATAGTATGAGACCGAGACCTAACAGATTGAAATGGTGCAAAGCTCTCTCACCTCTCGGGAGGAACCATCTCATGATATTTACCCCTATAAAATTGAGCCTCCTGAGTGGTATGCCTAATCTCTCTAAGGAAATATGTTGTACCCATAGTTGTGCAGCCTACTGTAATCTCTCAGGAATAGCCTCTACCTGCTTTTCCTACCATCTCAAGGAATCCCTCTCTACAGTAAGTATGGTAACATGTGCTTGTACCTATTGTACCTGCTACCTAGCTGCATCTCTCTCAATCGTTAGTGTCTTAACCTGACCAACCTGTGTCTGAGCCTACACTAATTGACCCTGAAGAGTCTGAATCTATTCCTGTAATACTTCTATTTGCACCTACTATTGATGAAAGGGGACTCCAATCCGAATCCTAGGAATCACTGACTAAGGTACGACAATACTCCTCCTACATCTTGGAACTAAAAAATCTAGAACGTGACTACCAACTGCACTTGATGTCCCTGTACTTGAACCATCACCACCACCCCGAGCACCATTGTCATCCCCTCCATCCCCACTATCACTCTCCTTCTCCTCCCTGTCCCCCCTCTATCTCGGTGCCTAAGGTAGTGCCCTGTCATCATTGTCAAATGGAGGAACTGGCTCATCTGGATTTGATAACCTCTGAAACAGATGTGTGTAGAAATACTCAGAATAATCCTCTATCATCCCTGCATCTGCAACCTATGGAGTATAATCCCACAAACCTAGCGCCAATGTATAATACTCGGTATGAGCAACACCATAAGATAAGCATGACCCCCACTTTGTCGCATCCTGTCGCTGCCATGCATAATGGGAAACCCCCTGAGGCATCCCCTGAACTCGTCCAAACTGACGACAAACCTGCAAATACAAATATCTCTCGATTATGGAACATTTCCATCCCATCAAATATCGTGATAGCAACATGTATGGCATCTCCATCTAATCCTCCAGCCACACCTCACAATCCAAGTAAGGGCACCATGTAACAGTCTCCAAATCATCTAGGGAACGTCTCCAATACTCTAATTTTCCCAACTTATGTCGAACCAGTGGACCAATGTAATTGAACACATAAGGTCTACCCATCAGTCGTTGTCTATCTCCCATTGGCCGCGTGATCGCTATATGCTCCCACACCCATATCTGCAACAACGTAACTCCAGAAGAGAGACTCTCCCCCCCACAATAAACAACCTAGTGAAAATCATGATATAAATGGGCTAACATACACGAACCCCATGCATATCTGGTCCCCTCCAACATCATACGCTCCAATATCTAACCCCAGTCGACTGATAATCCCTTTGACTTATGGTCAGGACAAAGGAATCTGCCAACAAACCCAACCAGAACACATGGTAGAGGATCATATCTCCCGATCATCTCCTACCAGGGGACCGAATATCCTAAAACATGATCATCTCAGAAGATCCTACGTAAGGCCTTGATCCCGCCCTGCTCTCCTTTGTCATACACAACTATCTCACCAACCACTAGAATCTGCAAGATACGATACACATCCTCAGGAGTAACTATCATCTCCCTAGTAGCCAGATGAAAGGTGTTGTGGTCACTATGCCACCTCTCCACCAAAGCAGTCAACAAACCCCTATTAATCCTATACTAGGGTATATCTAATAATGATGTCAAACCACAACACGTGATAATATCTAAATCAGCCTGCGTCAACTAACGAACCATATCCCATGTCTTCAAGAAATGCTCCTGAGACTGAAGCACATCAAGGTCCTCCTAATCATATTATGGAAAAAAATTAGCATTACACCAATCAATCTATCAAATTTAGCCTTAACACAATGTTCAATCAAGATCATCAGTCAATCAAATCATGTTCAATCAATATCATCAATCAATCAAATCATGTTCAATCAAGATCATCAATCAATCAAATCATGTTCAATCAAGATCATCAGTCAATCAAATCATGTTCAATCAAGATCATCATTCAATCAAATCATGTTCAAATAAGATCATTAGTCAATCAATCAGGACAATCATCAGTGAATCTATCATCAAACCTCACCTATCATGAGGTCAATCAATCATTAGTCTTACCATCGATCCTCACCTATCATGAGGTCGATACATCATCAATCCTACCATTGATCCTCACCTATCATGAGGTCGATACATCATCAATCCTACCATCGATCCTCACCTATCATGAGGTTGATACATCATCAGTCCTATCATTTGACTTTCACCTATCATGAGATCAAATCATCAACTATCTTATCGAACATCAATCAAGCAACAAACATCACGCAATCAAACTAAAATCAATCAAAGCATCACTAAACATCACAACACAATGACTAACATGATTCATGAACATTATACAAGCCTCAATGAACATCGACAATGCAACATTTGACATAACCAAGAGGAATTAAATCAATCACACATCATCAGACAGGAAAAACAATAGGGTAAATCATCAGGGGTCATCAAGAAAAAACCCTGTAAACAGCCCTAAAACAACAAAATGCACCATTTGGGACCGCAAATGCGCCATAGAAACAACAAACTACGCCATAGAACCAACAAAATGCACTGAAACGGGGTTAAACATGAAATCAGGGCTACAAACTATGCCAAAAGACCAACAAAATGTGCCATTTGGGACCCCACATGCACCACATAATGAGCAAAATGTGCCATTGCATGAGTAAAATACACCATTTCAGGCACAAAATGGGCCAAAACTCTCAGAAACACCCAAAAATGCCTCCAAAACAGCAAAAATACCCCCCAAAAGTGCAAAAATGACTTTAAATGGCCTACAACACTTATCTACTAAGTTCAAAACACCAATAAAAGATGGGAAAATTACTAAAGGAGGTTTTTCATAATACGTACCGGAGGTCCAACTGCAACAGGGTGACCATGGCGATGAACACGCTCGAAACGATGCCTGTGATATGGGATCGCCATCTTCCTCTAGCTCTCCACTCTCTAAATTCTCCAAAATCACAATGTGCAAATGAATTCACTTTTCCCACTTTTTACCTTTTTAAAGGTTAATGGAGGGAATTATGGTGGGATTTATTTCTTTTTTTTACCAAAAATGGGCCTTTAACTAATCAAAACTATTAAAGGAGCGAGCTTAGAATCAAATTTCGAGAGATAAATCATGTATTTTATCAAAGTATCATTGGTTTAATGTTGGATCATCATCACATCATTGAAACATCATCACATAATCGTCAAATCATCGACAAATCATCAAAATTCCAAAATTCACCGATTTATCTCTCAAGGGGGCATATATCCATCAGTACCTGAAAATCAACATATGGGGTATCGACTGGGGCATCAAAAACTTTTTTGGGCATTGGTATCAAATTTTTCTTTGAAGCAACATGTAAAAACATTACTTCAAAGAGGGGTAAAATGTATACACCTAAAAATGGTCATGGCATTTAATTAATTGAATACTAGTTATTTAATTAATATTCGACTATGTATAAATAAATTCTCAATTTATTTATAGTTCACCCTTCTCTAATTCTCCAAATCTAAAATCATATTCTTCTAAATTAATTAAATAAACAAATTTTCATAAGCTTGTTTTATTTAATTAATCTTCACTAATCTCGATTAGGAATTCAAGCACATGTCTACAACTTTTTGTGCCACCTCACCGAGGTCACATGAAATTAAATAATTCTAATTTTTAATTAGAATTATCTTCAACCAATTTTAAAAGCACATGGCTTATTCCTCACACACTTCAACCAATTTTAAAAACACATGGTCTTTTCTTCCCACACTTGAGTCTTCCATCCATTTGGCATGTTGCCTATTGGTCAAGAGATTCTTCAATCCAAATGGCATGTTGTCTTTGGTCAAGGGGACAACATCTTGATTCTCTTCATCTCCACCATTCATTCTTCTTGTTTGAATCTGGACCGTCAATCATTACCACCTCACCATATGCTTGGAAAAGGCTATAAATACACCCCTTTGGCATTGTATTTTGCATCCACTTTTGAATAGAGTTATCATGAAAGAATATTGTTTGAGCTTGGGAGCATTATGGAGTCTTATAGTTACATTTTATATCATGTTTTGCATCATAGTTAAATCTTAGACTAACACTTTGCTTCATAGTTGCATTTTATGTCATCCTTTGCATCATAGTTGCATTTTAGATTAACATTTTCATAGTTAGCATTTGAGCATATGGAGTATCATTTTAGTTTTCCATAGTTTGCATTTGAGCATATGTAGAATCATATATAGCATCATATAGATCACTACCATAGTATCCACCATCATTTTTCCATTCATCATAAACATCGTCCTCCATTCATCATAGTATCCATTATCCTTTCCATCATATAGTTGCATGTAGGTACTTAGTTGGCTTGCATGTTAAATACTAATCTCATTTCTTAAGTGCCATTCTAATAGCCTTTATGCACATAGAAATTTGAGGGCCAAAGGGTTAAAGGAATCATTAAGAATAGAGGACAATGAGATGTTCTTGAAAGATTCGTTAAATTACAATTTAGAGTAGCTTCTTTGCTTTGAATCTTTGATATAATTTATTTCATTAAGGTTTGTGTTGATACTAACTTTACACATTTCTCACACACACACATATAGAACACAAGCATAGCTTACAATGTCAAGATATGTTCCAAGTGCTTCATTAATTCAAAGATTTTGAGAGCATCCTTGCAAAATCCATGTTGTTTGTATCCTACAATCATTGCATTCTGTGAGATTGCATCTCTTTGGGGTATTTTGTCAAACAGTTCATGTTCTTTTTCTATGCTTTCACATTTTGCATACATGTCCACCAGGGCAGTTGCAACTGCAACATCTGATAAAATTCCTTTATTCTTTATGATTTGATGCGACCAAAAGAGTTAAAATCTAGCCACCTCCACTCATATATACAGAGTCCCATTATTGAACAACTAGAACTATCCTCGTTAAGTAATACTGAAACTTTCATATCAGCAAAACAAAATATGGAGGAATTAATGAACATTTATTCTTACTATGACATTCCAGCCATAGCTTCCTTCATTCGCACTCAAAGCTTCAATCGCGTTGCTTTACAGATACCTTAACAGATGTAATTTACTTTTTAACTTTTCTTTTTTATAAGACTGTTTACAAATTAGGGCATATTAACGTTAATTTTTCCTGTAAGAAAAGGTGAATAAATCACTCATACCAGAAACCTCTCATTTCAAGATTCTTCGTAATGAATTTTAAATCCAGAGCAAGTGTTGTAGGAATGCTAGCAAAAGTTGTCCAGTCTAGCTTCACACCTGTCAATTGCATTTGCTTGAAAGATTCTAAAGCTTTCTAAAAAAGTTCCATTTTGTGCATATCCTACACTCATTGCATTCCATTAACCTCTCTTTGAGGCATTCTATCAAACAGTTCATGTGCCTTTTCTATGCTTCCACATTTTGCATACATGTCTATGAGAGCATTTTGAATACATGTCTACCATAATATGTAGAAAAAATCCTCCTCCCATGATGCTTTGATGGATGCCCATACCATGTTCCAAAGCTCCCATTTTGGCACAAGCAGGGTGGATATTGGCAAAGGTTGTGGAATTTGGCTTTACACCTACCAATTGCATTTGCTTGAAAGTTTCTAAAACCTTTTCAACAAATCCATTTTGTACATATCTTGCAATTGTTGTAATTCATGAAATGATATCTTTTTTAGGTATTTTGTCAAACAGTTCAAGTGCCTTGTTAATGCTTCCACTTTTTGCATGCATGTCTACTAGGGTAGTGGCGACTATAATATCTGACAAAGTTCCTCTATCCTTTAGGCTTCGATGGATGTCCATACTATTCAAAATCTCCCATTTTGGCATGGGCGGGGAGGATACTATCAAAAGTTGTAGAATCTGGCTTTAAACCTGACAATTGATTTGCTTGGAAATTTCTAAAGTCTTTTCAACAAATCCATTATGTGCATATACTACAAATGTTGCAGTCCATGAGACCACATCTCTTTGAGGTATCTTTTCAAAACACTTCACGTGCCTTGTCTATGCTTCCACATTTTGCATACATGTCTACCAAGGCAATTGCAGCTAGAACATCTAAAAAAATTCATCTATCCTTTATGCTTTGATGGATTCCCATGCCCTATTCTGAAGCCCCCATTTTTTGCAAAGGTAGGAAGAATAGTAGCAATCTGTTGCAGAAATATATTTGCAGAGGCAGGGTGAGTGGTAGCAGTTTGTTGCAGAAAGGGGATGGTTGAAAGAGTCGAATAGAAAGTTGCAGCCAACATATTTGGATACGAATGACATAAAGCTAGAAATAAATGTCCTAAGCTCTAGCATGAAAAAGCAGTGAAGGGAAATCGAAACGCGAATAGGGTTTCAATCGTAGAGCAAGCCTTCTCGAAAAGTATGAACCATGGATTTTAAAAATTATCTTGCTCTACTTCATATTGGATATGCCTTCGATGCAAAATATATAAAAATATGGTTGATTAATTATTATTTTAGTTTATAATTATTAAAAAATTAAAATATTTTCATTGTAACATTTCAATTAGTTATGTATATTGATTTAATAAAATAGATTTTATTTGTAAATGTATAATTTTATGTTTTATTAAAATAATCAATATTTTATATTCTTAAAAATTCAAAATAATTAAATATTTTTATAATATATGTTTGTTTAGAATGAATCATCTAAACATGACAAGCAATCAATCCAACAAGAAGATCCATGAGTTTGATTTTTTCAAATCCTAGTATAAATTAATATTATATAAATATTGCACATAAAATAATATGCTTCTTATGACGTATCACATTAAAATTAAAAAAACATATATTAACACTTTAGTTGCCCTTAGGAAACACCAATACCATAAGATTCACCTTTTGAGTAAAATTGAAACACACTTTTTATAACTCTATATAATAGTTGCACAGTTACATTGAATTATAATGAGTACAATGACAATCCCTTGTTTCTAGGCTATAATTTTGTAACCTAATTTTTCTCTCAAAAGTATTAAGTGTAATGGACAAGATAAAATTTAATGCCAAAAGAAAAATTCCAACCATTCCATCAATGATTGGAGCCCACCAACATAGTTAGATGGCCCTCCTCTCTTACCTAAGATGAACATATGGATTGGCCTCGATTTTGGCATAACATTGACAACTAAACATCAAGGGATGTGGAAATATACCAAGTGACACACTCAAGAGATTGCATTGAACAAAAAAAAAATTAATGCAATATATAGAAGGTGCATTAATGGACAATGAAAGCCAATCTAGAGTTCCACTTTCCAAACACCAACTCCTTCAAACCTCAAGACTCAATCCCCCCATCAATTGCAAGGCTACTCACAAATCTCCTTTGAAATAAAATTTTAGGTGATAAACATAAGACTAGGAACAAACCCTAGGAATGAGTGCAAATAAGATTAGGCAAGGCTAGCTTAAATAAGTGCAAATGAGAAAAAGAAATATTTAATTGCACCTACTAATTCCATATAAGGCAACAAGATCTTATTCAATCTAAGTTCTCTTAAGCAATACTCCAAAATTTTTAGAGGATGGTATGACATGACATAAGATTGGTGGATTTTTAGGTTAAACTCTTAATTATAAAGTAATGCATCCCAATGCGTTGATTAACATTCCACTTGTAATTTTTAATGAAATATTAGAATGTGTATGTTCTCAATGCTTACTATGAAGTTATTGAATTATTCTTTTTTAGCAGTAGTTTAATATCAAGGCATGTTAGATTAAAAAGAAACTCATTAGGCAATGAGTATATAAAATAATATGTTTTTGATAATATAAGCAACATTTACAGGGTGTTGTACCCTTTACACAGAGGGCCAAAAGGGCCAAAGGATGATAGTTCAAACCAACTAAACTAGGAACAAACAGAGACATCTGACCAACAGCTGAAGGACAATAGAAAAATTAAATAACCCTAGAACCAGAGGGGACCAACCTGACTCCCTGCACCCGAGGCCACAAAGAGGAAATAGATTTGGGGAGTCCTTTCTTCTTCCTCAACACAATTGACCAGGAAGGCCCATAATCAAAATCCACCGAGCAAGGTGAGGGGAGAGGATCCACAACAACCACCTCAGGCGAGGAACCACCACGCAACGAGGGAGCCGACAATGAAGAAGAGCATACAGGAGCTAACAAAGGACCAGCAGAGTCAATCGACAAGAGACGGGCAGGCACTGACGACACAACGACAACAGAAGGATCCACATAAGGGTTGGTCGAAAGAGGAGCCAGGGGAGGCTCCGACTCAAAAGGAACAAAAAGGGGAGGGTCGCTCTCCTCAAAGGAATCATCCGAAGAGGGAGAACCAACCGTGAGATGGTCTGGGAGAGCATTCTTCCACCAAGTAGCAGCACCCTTGTGGCGAGTAAGAGGGCAGCCAGAGGCCAAGTGACCAACAGAAAAACATCTCCTGCACTGAAAAGGGATACCCTCATAGTCTAGAGGCTGTGACCAAGGTCTTTCCTCCACCATCAAAACCACATCACCATGGAGAGGTTTGGAGGTGTCCAAATCTACTAAAATACAAGCCACCGTAGTATGCCCAAGATCCCGAGATGCAGAATCCACCTTCAAAAAGCTACCAACAACGTTGCCAATGGCTTCAAAGCAATAGTTCTCCCAAAATTGGAGTGGGAGATTCAA
>VDFB02166443.1:26726-69757 GCA_007258455.2 Sequoia sempervirens | reverse complement strand
ACATGCATGATGCAAGAAGACTTTGATATGACAATTGAATATTGATTGCTGCAATAAATCTTCACTAAATCTACTCTTGAGTACATTGAATTGCTCTTGAATTTCTCTTGAAATCTCATAAAATTGCAAGGTGAAACATATTGAAATGACCTTATATTTATACAAATGTAACATTAATTAGATGAAATTCAAATAACACAAGCCAATTATAGAGCTTAATATATTGGCTTAGAATTCGATAATCATGGACAACTTAATGGGTTAACCTTTGAGATGAATACAAATGTATTCATGAGCCAATTTTTATGCTCTTGTTGTCATTCTAAAAGAAAGTATAAATCTGCAAACTGTTTAAACATTTATTTCAATATTGGAAAAGGTCGATGCCTTTATATATCTTGGACTTGGTCAACAACATCACCACGAATTGTTGTAACAATTCAAATAGTTGTTGAATACTCTAAACATTCGATGAATTTATTTACTCAATTAAGTTTATGAGTCGATGCTATTATGGGTGGCATGCTTTGGTTATTGACAGTTTCTCTTGATAGTAAAATCATGCCACCTTTGTATTCTACTTATCATAGAATTCTGCTGTCAAATTATATCACATAGAGAGTTGATTTATTCTCCAATCACTGTCAATAAGTGGGTCAATATTTTGGTATTCAATTTGAGCATTTACTTACTTATTTGCCACATTTCAAAGTTGTGTTAGTGGTGTTGCAATGCATGTCGGTTGTTTTCATTATCATGCCTAAACTGTAGGTTGTATAGTTACTTGTTTGTTGTATAAATAGAAACAAGAGTTCATTGTTTGGGATGCCTCATTCTCACTCTTTTATGCATTATTTCTTGAGCAACAATATTCATTTTAGTGTTATTTTCTATCTGCAATATTTTGTCCAATAGTGAAGAAGAGTCTTGAGAATTAATAGACTTTTTTAGAAGAAGCGATTTCCAACTTGAGGGATAAGAAGTTGTGAGTCCTTGTTGGAAAGAGTTTCTATTCTAAAGGTGATGTGACTGCAACTAGTCAAATTAGGAAGCTATAAAATAGGCATGAGGATATTCTACTTTTGATCATTCTATTTTTGAATGTGCTATGTTTTGAATGATTGTGCTAGTCTTGTTAATACATAAAAATAAAGTTTACTTTGATAGAAAAGTAGAAACTACATGCTTTGTTTGTACATTGTTTGTAAGTACTCCATGATATGAGAGACTATTTGTCTTGGGTATTATTATACTAGACATGTGTAGTCAAGGGTAAGAGGTTATGTTTATCATATGTATCATTATTATACTAGATATGAACAAACATAGACAAGCTTAGGGTATGCTCAAAACTAGATAGTTATTTATGCTAGATGGCTAGTAGGTTACTCCTAGGAATGTTGTCTAGTGAAGGGAGGCAACTTGTACTTTGCTTATTGAGTTGTGTTACGTTAGGTTGTGTTAATGAGATAGGTTATCCTATGTAGTAGCTTGCTCATGGAGAGGGATTTTCTAGTAAAATATTTAATGGCCTTAAGTAAAAATGAGCTTGCCATAGTGTAGGTGAATGGTAGACCATCACTCGATTATACTGAGTGAGAACAGTTTGGCCAAGGTAGTGTGAAAGTCCAATGACCACTGTAGATAGTGTGATGTCGAGATTCCACTGCCAGTTCACTGTGTCCATTTAAATGTATGAGGGCTACCTAGAGTAGGTTATAAAATCCTCGTCATGTATGACACAACACTAAGCTCAGAATGGTGTGTTGTACAGGGTTACCCAACCAATACCTTCGTTGAAGGGTAGGGCCATCTAGCATTGATAAATGTGTGGGGGACTACGTATGAGTCCATGGCTGGGGACAAAGCACTTGAGTGAGGCTTCTCTTCCTTAGCAGGCAACAAAGGACAAAGGTTTTGAAAGGTAGATTCCTAGACCATCTATATCTTATGTCATGAAGGTTGTAGGAGCTATGTATGCAATTTTGTACTTTCTTGGAATATTTATTGTACTTTGAGAAGTATTGTAATGGAATGAAAATCCTTATTATATGTTGTATAACATATTTGTTGATATATTTTCAATATAGAAAATAATTTTTTTTTAGTGCAATGGCTTGTTACATAGTTTTTATTTACTTGCATAGTAAAAATTAGGAAATTTACTGCAATGAATGTTTTGCATATTACATGTGGTATCAGAGCTACCAAGTTTAGCTCTGGAACCTATGATCTTGTCATTCTTTTCATCCAACATTATCTTAGAGTATTGTGAATTCTTGTGCTAGGATGGTGTGTCTTAGATTAACGACTTGAAAGTTAGTAATAAAAAATGAGCGCTACCTCAAGGCCAAGAAGGAAAGAGAAGCCATCATTAGAACCGTAGAGGGAACCAACTATGTCAACAATTCCATGTAGTTGAGTGACATTGAGATATTTAGTCACACACTTTCTCAGATCAGTGATGTGAAGTGGAAGATGAAGATGGAGGCTATGTACAAGAATCTAAGTTCCATTTCACCAGAAAAGTTTTAGTCATTATCACTTTCCACATATATGCCCTCAGAAGGAAGTGTTAGCCCAACATTCATCTTTAGGGACCCTAGGGTTCTTCCATTGTTTGAAGTAATAGTAATTTCCTCAAGTAATAAGTCCGAGCGATATTTACCTCTAGATCAGCCAGATGTGAAATGGTCTCATGAACAAATTCCTATGAAAAAGGTAGACTATATTATTGATGAACACCATATTGGTACCGAACCTCGTAACTATGTATTAGATAATAAATCTGAAGGCTACTAGCCATTTTGGGATAGGCATGAACAAATGAGGGATGAACAAAAAGATAGAGATGAACAATCATCTCAGTCTGTAGGATATACTCCATTAAGTTTTATGTCTGAGAGTGAATCCAAGTAATACTCTCCACTCGACTATTTGAATAGTCGCTCTATGTAATCAAAGGATATTGAAATCCTTGTGCAATGAATACAATTATTTGTTTATCAAAAGCGTATGCTTAATATTATGTGGAATTATTTATGTATGAATGCCATTTCTAAATGCTTCCATAAGATAGTTGATAACACAATTTAGTCTAACATGGATAAATTTTTTTAGGTAAAACTTGATCTTGTGAAGATGGTGAGGACACGTACTAATCCTGGAGGTAGCCAAGAAGTTGGGCAGGGACCAATAGGAATTGAGGTTAGGGTTGACCAAATCTTGAGAAGGTTGGACAACCTTGAATAAGAAAGGATGAGAGCTAGGATTGAGGAAAAAGTTCCTGTTAATAGGAATGTAGGTGAAAAATCTTCTCATGGACATAGTGAAACCCATGATCATGAAAAAGAAAGATCACCAACACCATCTGAGGAAAGAAATAATAAGTGTATGGCTTCCAAACTTTCTAAGGATATGAAGAAGATTGTTCCACCCAAGTTTGAGGCAATCGCTAGTGGGGATAAGCAAAGGAATGGCTTGTTCAAATGGAAAAGTATTTTAAAATATAAAATTACAATGAAACCACTAAAGTTGCTTGGGGTGCATACCAGTTAGCTAGAGAAGCTTCAACTTGGTGGATGAACAAGAAGCTGAAACTCAATATTAACTCATGGAAGCTGACATGGGGGGAATTTGTTGAGATTTTTGGGAAGCGATGGTTACCCCAATTATATTATGACCAAAAACTCACAGTTTTTTAGAGTTTGAAGCAAGGAAATATGTTGGTCAATGAATATTGGGAGAAGTTTACCTAACTTTTTCATTATGTTCCTATATATCATAAGGATGAATGCTTCCACATTAGAAAATTTATAATGAGACTTAACAACTAGATTGAAGGTGAAGTGGATATGCATGGTCCAACAACTATGGATCTTGTATATGAGAAGGAAATTAAGTAGGAGCAGAAGCTTAGAGCTACCTCTAGTAGGTAGGAAAATAGAGATTGTAGGAAGGATGTGGAAATTCCTGACAAGCCAACTCCAAAGAAGGTGGAGGTTGCACAAAATGTATCTAAGAAAGGGGAAAAGGAAACCACAATAGTGGTAAAGAGTCAAGAAGGGAGTGAAAGAGGAATGGTTCCAACTGAGGAAATACCAATAATATTGGTGGAAATGCTAGTGGATCTAGAGAACCTACAAAGAAGAAGGTACCTTTTACAGGATTCTATACTTGTGGGGGAGATCATTTTACTAGAGATTGTCCCAGTAAGCATTCCAACAGTTTAGTATCAACTCAGTGAGCAATGTTCCAACAAAGGATACATGCAATGGTAGATGATCGTCAAGCAAAGTATCAAAAAAATCCCATTGAAACTCTAGGTATTTTGTTTGGTTTACCCATTTTAGTTCTTATTGATACAAGTGCAACTAAGAATTTCATTTCACCTAAATTAGCTAAAAAATTATCTAGAAAGGTTGGACAAATGGATACATCTTGGGATGTAGAGTATGCAAACTAGATAAGAGAAAAGGTGGAACAATGTTTGTTCGAGGCTAGGATAGAGCTACCTTGTTTCTCTACTGAAGTAAACCTTTAAGTCACACCTTTAGGATCCTATGATGTTATCTTAGGTATGAACTAGTTGTGGAGACAGGGATAAGGTAGATTTCCATGCAAAAACTATTGAATACCTAGATGATCTTGGTAGCTGAGTAAAATTCCAAGGGATACCTAGAGAGGTGAAGATTTGTTAAATATCGACAATGCAACTAGTGAGGGCTGAGAAGAAAGGGTGTAAACTATTTATCATTAAGCTCTAAGAACTTGAAGAAAATTTTGAAAACTTGGATCCCTAGAGTTTCCAAGAGATGGAAGATGGTGAGATAGATGACACTGGAATGTCGGACATGGAAATATATCTTATATTGAGAGAATTTTTGGATGTGTTTCCAGATGACTTACCTAGATTGCCAGCAAAGAGGATATTTGATTTCCCTATAGATATAATTCCAAGGTCTGAACGTATTTCAAAAGTACCCTACAAGATGACTACAATCGAGTTAATGGAGCTTAAGGAACAATTGGATCAACTGTTGTCCAAAGGGTTAATAAGACCAAGAGTTTCACCTTGGGGAGCACTGGTCATTTTTGTGAAAAAGGATGGTACTTTGCATTTGTGCATCAACTATCATATGATTAACAAAGCCACGGTGAAGAACAAGTATCCATTACCACACATTAATGATATTTTCAATCAAATGAGAAGAGATGCCTTATTCTTGAAGATAGATTTGAGATCTGGATATTACCAGTTAAGAATTAGAGATGAAGATATCTTTAAGACTACGTTTAGAACTAGATATGGACACTATGAGTTCACAGTTTTACCTTTTGGGGTTACAAATGCACCTGTCACATTCATGAATCTAATGAATAGTGTGTTTAGAGACTGCCTAGATAAATTTGTCTTGGTTTTGCTAGTTCACATCCTGATTTATTCTAAGGATGAGGAAGATCACTGTAGACATTTAGAGATAGTCCTGCAATGTTTAAGAGAGAACAAGTTGTATGGTAAAGGGTGATCTCATGATACTCGTTTACAATTTTTTTCCAAACTAGACTTTGCACTAAATTTTTTTAACTAAATCTTCACTTTTGGGAACCTATAACTACTAAATCGTGAGGAATTTGAAGATGATGCAAACTAGTGATTTGTGACATTTTGTCTTTAGATTATAAACATATATTTTTAATTTTTTTTGAATCATATTGCATTTCTTTTTCTATCTCCTTCAAAAACTAGTTTTTAACAGTAAACGTCATTTTTAAAGAGTGATGTTCATAGTAAACAACATAACTTTATTTCTATGAAGGATAAACTTCTATTTTTTTCAAATTTATATTTGTAACTATCATATCTAGCATGTTCATTTGGTTCCATAGTGTTTTATTGAATTTCTTTTTTTGAATTAATTTTTGAGGTCAAACCAATTATAATTTAGACATAGGTGGACCATATACAACATAACTATTTTTGTACGTATTGAGATTCAATTTTTCTTTTTTTTCTAGATAAAGGACATTAATACCTAGCAAAAACATATGTTTCAATTTTTTTTTTTTTTGGTAATCTACTATTTTTCTACATGTGTAGAATAGAGAGTTTGATTTTCGATGAAAAACCTACATTCATAAGAAAAATAAAATAAATATAATAATTAAATTAAATATATTTAAAATTATACATTTTGGGAAACTTATAATAAGGAGTACATACTTATAAAAAATAAAATTTAAATGAATTCATTTGATCCCCCAAAAGGTAAATCAAAAGTGGTTTATTATCAGCATTTTGATAGGTGTAAAGGAGACTCTATTATAGGTATGCTTTATAACTAGGGGGTTATATCCAAGCGAGTTTGATCTAAGGTGGTTTGATCAAACCATCTTCAATTGAAATACTTCAAATGGAACTTTTAAGGGCTTAAATAATTATATTTTCCTAAAATATGTGATTTCAACAAAAATCATGATGTCCCAAAAAGTGTAAACCACTATTGTGGGATCACCCTAAACTATCTAAGTGTCCTTTCTTCAAGAGGAGAGTGCATTATGTTAGAACACAATGATCTACTAAGAGGGGGGTCAATCTGTGGATATTAAAACTTTTAGTTCTTAAACCCTTTTGAAGATTCAACCTTAACCTCAAATGTGTAGATTAAAAATACTAATAGATATAATAGTCACAAGAACAAGAGAGATCAACACATAACACAATATGTACGTGGAAAACTAAAGATGGGAAAAAATATTGTGAGAAATTCTGCTAGGAACTACTGTCCTAATCTAGCCTCACAAGCTTCAAAGTTTAGTTACAAAGTTTAGGGCTACAACCAAAAGAAACAACAACTCCTTGTTTAGAAGCTACAAATTTAAGGATGCTACTATACCCTATTCTGAGCTACAACTCAATGCAAAATGGAGGTTACAACCTCGTACAAAGTTTTGCAATATACTATGTATAGAATGGTTCTACATAACCTACAATGCATCAATTCAGTACATAAGCTCTCTCTCTCTCAGTTCTCCATTACTCCACTATAACCAGCTACATGAATTTTTAGATTTTTCTTTCTATTAAAATTCGCCTTCCTCTTCATTTAGATAATCTCATTCATTCTCCTTCTTTTATAATTCCCCCCATTCAATTCATATACATTGGAATCATTGTTAGTGTTTTTCAACTTGCAACCTACTTTCGTAAATATCAGAGCATCGAGCCACACACACATACTGTCTAGCTTATCAAATATCACCATACCTTTGGATCAAGCTACACAAAATTTTATTTTGGTGTAGAGAATTTGCTAAGAATAAAATTTGTTAAACCCTAGAATCAAATATGCATTTAATGTATTCTTGTGATCATTCGATCTGATTCTGATCATGATCACCTTTGCAATCTATTTCGTCGTCTTGAAGATCAAATCTTCATTTAAATGGTCACTGAGGTAGTTGGACAAAATTATTTCTTTCTCCTGTGTTAGTTTTCAGACCACACCCTCATTTACACTTGTCATAGCCATTTCAGATCTCTGCATTTGAACTCTGGATGTTGATTTGTTCGTTCGTGCCTTGATCCTGTGGTTAGCATTCACTGCTGTGTCTTTAAAACCTAATTGTTGGATAATTGATCACTTGAACCACCATTGTTGATCTATCATATCATCTAGTCATTGGGACTTCATTCAGACTCCCATTGATACAAGAAATTTACACCAATATGCTTGCCATGTTATCTAATTGGGCCCAAAACCTACATGTCATTGCCACATCATTCACAACACCGATGCGAAATGACATATTGAGAAATTATTCATTGCCATTTGTTAACCATCCTAACACTCAGGTCCCATAGCTAGAATCATACTCCTATCCCATTTCTCAAGTGGTCCCCACCACCCACATAGTATCCCTGCCACTCCGTACAACTAATGTCATGATCCACACAGATAAGGTCCCACCAAGACACGCATCCACCACTTGTGCAATTCTAGAGCATCAAAAGGGAATCTACAATATTCTCAACAAGTCTCCCAGAAAAGACTTAAATATTAACTCCCAACACTCCAAGTGGTCTGGACCATTAGAAATCCTTTTAATCATCGCTCGATGTATTTCCAACAAATAGTGGTCATTCCATATTACCATCAGGCTAACATGTACTATCACTAAGAGAATAAAATTCCTTTCTGATATACTTGGTCTCCCTGATATGTTTCCTTTACTGTTTTGCTTGTTGGAATAAGTTTGTGAGACTTTCTCTGTAAATAGTTGCTAAGTCGGGAGGTTTCAAAAATTGAGAACCCGACGACTTAGGTTAGGAAAACTTGGAACTTCGTGACTCCATACAAGATTGGCCCTAGAATGAGAGCATGAACCAATGAATGTATACATCTCCATTGAAATCACAACCTGTACAATGCCTTTCTAGAAAGCTCTCAAAGAACCTAGTAATTATGCCTACAATATCCCTTACATGATTTGCACTTTTGACATCAACGACAACAATAGTCCAAAAATCTCCCCCTTTGGCATTGATGGAAAAACTCTAACTGTTTGATCAGGTACCACTGAAACTCATAACCAATGTGATTAACACACTACAATACTACAACTCCCACTATGACATACATCTCATCTCATCTATTTAGCATCACATTTCTCCCCCTTTGAAATCAATGAAAAAGGGTACACTCCCCCTGAAACAAGGCTTCAATTTTTAACTCTACAACCATTAAGTCATTAGAAATGCTGCAATTTTGAACTCTACAATTTTCATGACTTGACCATATTAATCTTAACTAGGGTTGAATAATTGATCAATGAAGCTCCCCATGGATACATGCCCTATCACTAGATTTTAGTGATATGAGGTGGGAGAAACTACTCCTAGCTTCTGCCTTAGGTATTCAAACTGCTCTGTAGGAAGGGTTTTGTAAATATATCAACCACTTGTTCCATGGTGGGAATATAATCCTTCCTAACTTCCTTTGCTACAACCTTTTCTCTAATGAAGTGATACTTGATTGATATATGCTTTGTTCTAGGGTGCATCACTGGATTCTTTGAGATATTAATGACACTTGAATTGTCACAAAGAATCAAAATGGGCTCATTGTACTCTACCTTGATGTCCTTTAATGTTTGATTCATCCATAAGACTTAAGTGCAACATGCAACTGCTGCAACATATTCTACTTCTGCAGTAGAAAGACTAATAGACTATTTCTTTTTGCTCATCTAGGAAACCAATTTGTTCCCCAGGAAGAACGCTCCTCCACTGGTACTCTTTCTATCATCCACACTACCTACCCAATCTACATCTGTATATGTTGTTAATATGAAATCTATGCATTTGGGATACCATAAACCATAGTGAATATTACTTTTGATGTATCTAAAGATTCTCTTTGCTGCATTGACGTGTGATTCCTTTGGTTCTGCCTGAAACCTAGCTACCATACAAACTGTTTGCATTATATCAGGGCTTGATGCAGTTAGATATACTAGAATTCCAATCATTGATCTATACAAAGTCTAATTTTCATTAGGTGACTCATATAATTTATTCAACTTGTAGCCAGTAAGCATGGGAGTATTGACTAGTTTACAATTCTCCATGCCAAAATTTTTAAGCATTTCTTTTGCATACTTGGTTTGTGATATAAAAATACCTTTATCAGTTTGTGTAATTTGTAAACCAAGAAAAATTATGATTTCTCCTAACATGGACATTTCAAACTCATCTTGCATGTTTGTGGAAAATATTTTTCACATCACATCATTGCTACCACCAAATATAATATCATCTACATAAACTACAACAATGATCATTTGCTTACCCTCAGATTTGAAATACAGATTGCTATCAACACAACTTTTCTTGAATCATTTTTTTTTGTAGATATTGATCTAATCTTGAATACCAAGCCCTTGGTGCTTGCTTCAAACCATACAATGCTTTCCTCAATTTGCGGACATAATCATGATTCTCTGACAGCTCAAAACCTTCTACCTGCTCAATATATACTTCCTCTTCAAGGTTTCCATTTAAAAATGTAGATTTGACATCCATTTGATATACTTTAAAACCTTTATACTAAGAAAATGCAAGAAACATTCTAATAGCTTCTAATCGTGCAATTGGAGCAAACATTTCTTCAAAATCAATTCCTTCTACTTGTGCATATCCTTTGCATACTAATCTTTCTTTGTTTTTGAATACCCATTTTATGCCAATTATATTCTTGCTTGACGGTCTAGGAACCAATTCCCAAGTTTTTTTCTTTTCAATTTGATTGAGTTCCTCTTCCATTTATCTTAACCAACTTTCATTTTTACTAGCTTCATCAAAACCTTTTGGTTCAATCTGAGATGAGAGAGAAAAGTTTACTTGTTCCTTGTCCTTTTCAAGTCTCCTTCTAGTCTGCACTCCTGCATTCTTGTCACCAATTATCTGATCTGCAGGATGATCTTTCTGCACATGTTTTGTAGGAGCATGTTCAACCTCTTGCTCATTCTCTTCTTGTTGTTCCTCTTCTTCAACTCATGTACCTATGTCCTCTTCATCTGACTCACTTTCAAGATTGTTTTTGCTAGGTTGACCCTAATTTTCACTTTCATCAACCCTGACATGTATACTCTCTACAATTCTATGCAATCTCTTATTGTAACACTTATAAGCTTTGCTTTGGCCGGAATACCCCAAGAATATCCCCTCATCACATATTGACTCAAAAATTCCTAAGTCATCATCTTCTCTTTTAATATAACACTTACTACCAAATACCTTAAAATGCTTGACTGATGTACACCTACCAAACCATAATTCATATGGCGTTCTACCACTGTTAGATCTTATAAGTGCTCTATTCTGAATGTATACAATAGTTTATACTACTTCTTTCCAAAATGTATCTACCAAGTTTTCCTCATTCAACATAGCTTTGGCCATCTCCTTCACAATTCTATTTCTTCTCTCTACCACACCATTTTGTTGTGGTGTTCTTGGGGCTGAATATTGGCGCTTGATTTCATGATCTTCACAATATTCCATGAATTCTCTTAACATGAATTCTCCACCTCTATTTGACCAGAGACAATTGATTCTTCTCCCAGTCTCATTTTCTACCAGCTTCTTATAACTTTTAAATGCTTCAAAAGCCTCAACCTTCTTCCTCAAAAATGTGACCATTTTGGTATAGTCATCAATCAACAACATGAAATATATTTCTCCTTGAAATGATCTTGTCCTCATTGGACCACATAGATCAATATGGATTATTTCCAAGGATTTTGCAGTATAGTAATCCTTTGTGGGAAATTTAGACTTTGATTGCTTTCCTTGTTGACAACCTTGATAGATGATGTTATTAGGCTTTGAAATCTTAGGAATGTTTCTAACCAGGCCTTTTGAACTTATTTTCACCATGTTGTCAAAATTTACATGTCCTAGTCTTCTATGCCAAAACCAACTTTCATCTGCTTGACTGATTAGACATGTTTGGCCTTCCACTTCACATAGATTGTACAGATTACTATCAGTCCTTATCCCTTGAGCAATTGTTTTACCAGTCAATCTTATTTGCATGCTTTTGTGTAGTTATCAATTCATTCAGAATATCTGTACCATATTTCAGCTTTAATCCATTTACGATTTGCTCATTGGACTTCTCCAATTCTTTCCTTAGGAAACTATTTGTTGATGCAGGAGCATCCTTGGTTCTTGGCAATCTTGCATCAACCAAAAATATTTTCCTTTTAGTTTTGTCCTTTTTCTTCTTCTTTCTCAGTTCATGTTGGTGGATTCATCATCTTTGCTCACTAGACCTTGTGGATCTATACATACATCATGGACATGTTCATTTTCCTTATTCCAAGATTTGAACGAGGTTGGATCATTTTCCAACAAGTTATCAATTTTGGATTTCATGACAGTTTCTTGAACCGACACTGGAATAGTTTTCAAGGCTAACGACTAATTTGATCATTCATGGATTGTCCTCGTGACTTGCAGATCTTAACGGTGTGATTTTAAATGTTCCTTGGAGTGTCCCTGATCTTCATTATAGGTCCACACTTCGTCTTATGCACCCATTGATGGAGTTATTCAAATTTGAGGCTGACTTGTTCACGCGCTCGTTATATTTTCTTTCATTGGAAAATGTGATGATCTTTAGCCAACGCGGATGTTTCCAGAATCACAAATATAGTATAAAGCTTGTAATTGATCATTAGAATAGGCAAGTAGAGATAGTGAGAATTGAATTGGTATTTGATAGATTTTATTTGTAAGAATTCGCTCACATATAGGAGCATGTTAGAATGTTGTATATTTGATTAGGCCTATGAGCCGAATCTATAAGCCTGGATGTTGTTAGTTGAATGTAACTGATATTTTTTATTAATGACAATGTGTTAATCTTCATTTTCCTCCATATTTTTTATTTCTTTTGTTGTATTACTCTTGCTGCATGGTTGGGATTGTTCTCTCTGAGGACCCTCCTATCGTGGTTGTGCCAGATTGGTATCAGAGTGAGCTTCGATCCGTGTGAGGTCGACAAAATTTGCAAAGTCCTATAAAAAGATTTGTTGGGTGGAAAATTGAGGATCCAACCTACAGCTGCAGAGGACTATTGTAAAGATGGCTAGAAGAACAAATGTTAGAGGAAATAGAGCGCATTGAAATGCAGACCAAGCTATAATGGAGATGCTAAGAGGAATTGTTGTCAGATTGGATGCAGTTGAAATGACCCAGAGAAGAGGTTGGCCAGTTGATGATGTGAGTGATGAAGAGGTAGAAGTTCAGGAAGAAGGAGGAAGAGGAGCAACCTGGCCTGGATCAGGGAGAAGAAAGGTTCATAAGAGCCCTAACTAGAGAAAATACGAAGCCACATTTCAATCCACTAGATTATACTGGTAAGTTGGATTCAAAAGAATTGCTTGATTGGACAACAAAGATGGAAACATATTTTGAATTTGAAGGTACCATTGAAGATAAGAAGGTGAAATTTTCTTGTACAAAGTTGAGAGGACATGCATCCCTTTGGTGGGAACATTTTTAGACAAATAGGAAAAGAAGAGGGAAAGAGAAGATAAAATATTGGGATCAAATGGTGAATAAGTTGAAGACAAAGTTTATTCCAAAAGATTATCAGATTAGTGTTGTTCTAAAGGTTGAAAAATTTGAAGCAGAAATATTCAAGTGTGACATAGTATACTGAGGAATTCTATATGTTGAATATCAAATATGGACATTCAGAGGAGGAAATTGAGCAAGTAGCCAAATATGTGAATGGTTTGAGGTCATCTATATAGGATGAAATTAGTTGATCAAGTTACAGAGTGTGGAAGGAGCATATCAGTGTGCCCTAAAGGCATAAGAGAGGCTGAATACGAGACATGAGTACAGACAGAGAGGAAGAGGTAGAAGATTTCAAAGAGGAAGAACTTTTGCTGGATGAGGAAGAGGATCTTTTCCAGATTAGAATAAAGATAAGCAGATTAGTAAAAAAGTGATGGTAACTCATACAAAAGAGGAGGATACAGTGGTTATTGGAATGAAGGATATAGAAGAGATGTGTTGGATGCAAGGAACACTAAGAGGGGGGTGAATTACTATTCAACAAATTTTACTATTCACATTAAGTTTAAAAACCATCTACAGTGAAATATGACCTTTATGTAGTATAAGATAGATAAAAAACATGCGCACACAATAATGAAAACCATAACACTAGATATTTTTACATGGAAACCTTGTTAGGGGAAAAACCATGGTGGAGATTAATCCACAAATTTTTTACTCTGTTAAAATTAAAGATAAAATGGGGAATGCACTTGCATTCAGGCTCACTGCCTAGAGCTCACTGCTCAACAGAATAGAGGCTCACTACCTACAATACATATAATAGAATGTTGCTAAAAAATTTGAACTGATGGGACAACATCTTCAAATTCCAAAGTTTAGTTCCAATGAAGCAAACAATCTACTCTCTAATCAAACTCTTTCATGCTCTATTCTGCACTTCAACAAAAGTCTTCTTGCAACACATACAGTAACTAGCTTGATGATTTTTTGATGTAGGCTCATAGTACTATACAAACCTTTCACATAACTACCACACACACACTTGAAATACACACATTTTTCATATTCTTACTTCAAAGATGAATTACCGATCTTCTTTATATATCCACTATCATCAATGTCACTATATGTCAGCTTGAAGAAAAGTATAATAGCTTTCCTTGAGTCAGCCCAAAATCATAAGTCATAATTTAGTGCACACCTATATAAGTCAGCCAAACTCATGGTAGGGACCCAAAAAAAGGTTCAAACATAAGAAAATAACTAAACATTTACTCTATATACATCCACAATCCAAACTATTGAACATGTCGGCCATAAGAAAAGAATAAACGAGTTATACCACCAAACTTCTTAATTTGAGCTATGATAGTTGTAATGCCACAAAAATTCTTCAATAGAATAAGATATGTGCTAGGAAACCTTCCTTACAGATCCACACAACAAAATGATGATTTGGTGAGGTGACTGAATCAGTAGACTAACTGGATGTCCTATTTAGCTTGTAAACCATGGAAACATAGATATTTTTCTGGTATGATCATAACTGATACTGTGGACCAAATTGAAGACTTTAGTTGCCATCAATGACAACATAGGAAGCCAAAAATCACGTCCACAACCATCATATGCAAAAAATATGTTAGAGGACAAGAGAAAAGGGTATTAAGAGGAACTTGTTATAAATGTGGAGGAGAAGGACATAGAGCATTTGAATGCAATCAGGGAGAGACGAGTAGAAAGACTAAGAACAACAGAAGAACCACCTTTGTTGAGGAAGATCATGCCAAATCATCTAATAAACCGAAAGAAGGAGAAGTGTTGGTAAACAAAATATTACTGTGTCAGAGTGAGTTGGTGTAGGAACCGTTGCAGAGGAAGAATTTGTTTCGGACAAGATGCAAGGTAGCTGGTAAATGTTGCAAGGTGATTGTTGACAGTGGAAGTTCTTAGAACCTGGCTTCTAAAGAGATGGTGAATAAGTTGAAGTTGGAAAGATTGAAGCACCTGAAACCCTATCAGATAGCATGGATACAAGATGAGCATGAGATTCTGGTAAGTGAACAATGTTTGGTGAAATTGAAAGTAGGAAATTACCATGATGAAGTTTTGTGTGATATCATTCCTATGGATAAATTTCATATTTTGTTGGGATGGCCTTGGCAGTATGATAGACAGGATATTCATGATGGAAAGAATAATACATACACCATTTTTGCTAATGGGATGAAGCAAATTTTGTTGCCATTGGAAGATGTTCCTACAGTTGAGGTTTGCACAAATGCTAGAGTTTGTTTGGTTGATGGAAGAGGATTCCTTGATGGGTTGAGATAAGAGAATATGTGTTATGCCTTAGTTCCTAAGAAGGTTGAATACTTGAAGCATGTGGAAGAACAACCGGAAGAGATAAAGGAGTTGCTGAAAAAATATGAGGAGATCATTTTAGACAATGTACCTGATGGATTACCACCTGTGAGGAGTATTAGTCATTGCATGGATCTGATTCCTAGAGATAGTTTGCCTAATAAGGTAGCACACCAAATGACACCTATAGAGAATGAAGAGTTGAATAGACAAGTACAAGAATTGTTGAGAAAGGGTTTGATCAGAGAAATCTTAAGTCCTTGTATAGTACCTACTATGTTGGAACCTAAGAAGGATGGAGAATGAAGAATGCGTACGAATTCAAGAGCCATAAATAAGATCATGGTGAAGTATAGATTCCCTTTACCCCTGATGGATGACATTATAGATTTATTGAGTGGAGACAAATACTTTACAAAGATAGATTTGAACATTGGATATCATTAGATCAAAATCAAAGAAGGAGATGAGTGGAAGACAACATTTAAGACAAATGAAGGATTGTATGAATGGTTGGTGATTCCTTTTGGATTGAAAAATGCACCAAGTAATTTCATGAGATTGATGAACGAGGTATTGAAAAAAATCTTGGGTAAGTTTGTGATTGTGTACTTGGATGACATCTTGATTTTTCACTAAGAGTAGAGAAGAACATTTTTTGCACATACGACAAGTTTTGTAGAGGTTGAGAGAAGAGAAGCTGTTGATAAACATTAAGAAGTGTAGTTTCATGAAGGATGAATTGCTATATCTAGGATTTGTGATATATCTAGATGGATTAAAGATGGATCCTAAGAAGGTTAGATAAATAGTTGAGTGGCCTACACCTAAAAGTATTGGAGAGGTAAGATCATTTCATTGATTGGCTAGTTTCTACCAAAATTTCATTAGGAATTTTAGTTCTATTTGCAATCCTATGACAGAAACGATGAGAGGAGATAGAAAATATTTTAGATGGACATTTGGAGTAGATAAAAGTTTTGAATTGTTGAAGAAAAAGGTGACTAAGCAACCTGTGTTGGCTTTACCGGATTTTAATAAGGTATTTCAAGTAGACTGTGATGCAAGTGGAAATGCAATTGGAGCAGTGTTGAGTCAAGAAGGGAGACATGTAGCTTATTTTAGTGAGAAATTGAATGATGCTATGAGAAGATATTCAGTGTATGATCAGGAATTTTATGCCATAGTTCAAGCCTTGAAGAAGTGGAGACATTATTTGTTTCCTATGGTGTTTGTGCTATATACAGATCATCAAGCATTGTAGTATTTGAACAGTTAGGGTAAGTTGAATTAGAGACACATGAGATGGGTGGAGTTCTAGCAGAGCTATACTTTTCTTTTGAAGCATAGGAGTGGAAAGTCAAATAGAGTTGTTGATGCTTTGAGTAGGAGAAGGAATTTGCTGGCAGAGATGAGAATGGAGGTATTAGGCTTTGATGAGTTGAAGAATTTGTATGAGGAAGACCTGGATTTTGCAAAACCATGGAAAGCTTGTAAGGAACCTGTTTTGGAGGATAGAAGCCAGTGGTTGGATTATTTCATTCAAGAGGATATGTTGTTTAGAGGTATCGATTTTGTATACCCTAGAGTTCAATGTGGGAAAACTTGGTGAAAGAAAAGAAGAGTGGAGGATTGGCAGGACACTTTGGAATTGATAAGACAATAACATTGGTGAGTGAGTATTATTTTTGGCCAGAGATTCATAAGGATGTTAGGAGATTTGTGCAGATTTGTAGAGTTTGTCAAGTTGCAAAAGGGAGTAGTTAGAATGTTGGATTGCATAAGCCTTTGATAGTTCCAAAAAGGCCTTGGGAGGATATTAGCATGGATTTCATACTTGGATTTCCGAAGACACAAAGAGGTAATGATTCTGTATTTGTGGTGGTAGATAGATTTTCTAAGATGGCACATTTCATACCTTGTAGGAAGACAACAAATGTAGTGCATGTAGCAGGCTTATTTTTTAGGGAAGTGGTCAGATTGCATGGATTACCTAGGAGTATTGTTTTAGACAAAGATGTAAAGTTTTTTGGTTACTTTTGGAGGACACTTTGGAAGAAGTTGAAGATAGATTTGAAGTTCAGTTCTACGTTTCACCCACAAATTGATGGATAGACCAAATTAGTGAACAGGAGCTTGGGGAATTTGTTGAGATGTTTGGTTGGAGAGAAGACTAGAAGTTGGGATTTAGTCCTGGTACAAGTAGAGTTTTCATGGAATAATTTAGTGAACAGGAGTACAGGAAAGACACCTTTTGAGATTGTTACTAGAATTCATCCTAGAGGTATATCATAGTTAAGAGACATCAGTATGGAAGAAAAGGAGTGTAAAAGTAGAGGGATTTTTAGATCACATGAAGAAAGTACATACTCAAGTGAAACAACAATTGGAAGATATGAACTGGAGGTATAAGGAGAAGACAAATGAAAAGAGGAGACATAAGGAGTTCAAAATTGGGGATGAAGTGATGGTATATTTTAGGAAGGAAATTTTTCCAGTTGGGACATACAACAAGCTGAAGATGAGGAAGTTTGGACCTTGTAGGATCTTGAAGAAGTTTGATTTAGGAAATGCATACGAAGTGGAATTATCGGATGGTATGGGTATATCGCCTATATTCAACATTGTAGACCTACATCAGTATCATGAAGTAGAATTTAGTGAGGACATTACAATGGAATTAGAGAATCAGTTTCCTAAACAACATAGAGATGAGATTGAGGAGATTCTAGATATCAGAGATGGGAGGAAGACTCATGGTAGACAACATAAAGAATATCTTCTGAAGTGGAAAAGCAAACCAGTGGAGGATTATTCGTGGATTTCTCAGGCTAAGGTAGACTGTCTTGGTTTTCCTTTAGCCCCTGTAAAGTGAGAGACTCACTTTTCATTAACCTCAGATGTATGATGTAGGAGCATCCTTGGTTCTTGGCAATCTTGCATCAACCAAAAATATTTTCCTTTCAATTTTGTCCTTGTTTTGTTCTTTCTCAGTTCATGTTGGTGGATTCATCATCTTTGCTCACTAGACAATGTGGATCTCTACATACATCATGGACATGTTCATTTTACTTATTCCACGATTAGAGTGAGGTTGGATCATTTTCTAGAAAGTTATTTATTTCGGATTTCATGACAATTTCTTGAACCGGCACCAAAATAGTTTTCAAGCCTAACAACTAATCTGATCATTTGTGGATCATTCTCGTGACTTGCGGATCTTAACAGTGTGATTTTAAACATTTCTTGGAGTGTCCTTGACCTTCATTATAGGTCCACACTTCATCTTATGCACCCATTGATGGAGTTATTCAAATTTGAGGTCGACTTGTTCATGCGCCCGCTATATTTTCTTTCATTGGAAAATGTGATGATCTTTGGCCGACACAGATGTTTCATGAATCACATATATAGTATAAAGCTTGTAATCGATCATTAGAATAGGCAAGTAGAGATAGTGAGAATTGAATTGGTAGTTGATAGATTGTATTTGTAAGAATTCACTCGCATATAGGAGCATGTTAGAATGTTGTATATTTGATCAGGCCTGTGAGCCGAATCTGTAAGCTTGAATGTTGTTGGCCGAATGTAACTAAAATTTTCTATTAATGAGAATGTGTTAATCTAAATTTTCCTCCATATTTTGTATTTCTTTTGTTGTGTTACTCTTGTTGCATGGTCCAGATTGTTCTCTCTGAGGACCCTCCTACCATGGCTGCGCCATTTTTGCATCAAGTTTCAGGCATCTATCCATCTCAGACTGCAATTTTGATTTCATGACATCCTCAATTCTTTTAAGCTCTTCTACATGAACTTTTAGTCCTACGAACATCTTATTGGACTCTTCAAGTTCTTGTTTTAATTTGTCAATCTCCTTTTGAGAATTCCTTTTTAGCTTCTTATTTTCTCTCTTAAGATCTTCATATTTGTCTCTTAGTTCATCAAGATCTTCAAGAGCACTAATTAGTTCTCCTTCAAGATCAACACTTGCCTTCTCTTCTCCTTCATACAAGTCCTCAATTTGTGCATCTTCCCGATCCTTAGTTTCTTTAGCCATGAATAGAAATTATCTTCTATCATCTCTCATTACAAGGGTATGGCCTTGATCATCTTCTAAACAATCACTAGCATTAGACACATCACTTTCTTCATTGATGTAAAAACTCTTCTTCTTCTTTCCAAAGTTCTTTCTTTTAGGGTAGAACTCTTTCTTCTTTCTACTATCAAATTCTTGCTTGGAATTGTCTTCTTTACCATATGGACACTTTGAATCAAAATGACCTATTCTGCCAAAGTTAAAACACTTAAGAGGGAGAATACCTTTATACTTGCTGAATCCTCTTCTTATCCTTGTTATGAAATTTTCTTCTTCCTCATCAGTTTCTTCATAATCAGATGCAATGAGAACAAATTTTTCTTTCTTATCATCTTCATCTTTTTCTTTCTTGACAATCTTAAATGTAGCTTCTCTCCTAGATGATTTAGCACTTGGCATTCTCATCTCATATATAGTAATTATGCCATGCACCTTATCAAGAGTAAGTTTATCAATTTATCTTCCTTCTTCGATAACAAAAATCTTGGCATCATATTTAGTTGTCATGGACCTGAGAACTTTCAACACAACATCTTCTTCTTCTAGATCTACACCATATCCTTTAATGGAATTTAACACATCATCAAATCTTTGAAGATAGTCTGCAATCTTCTCTTCTTCAGTCATCATCAAGCCTTCAAATTTTTCTCTTAGCACTTGTAACTTTGCCAACTTCACTTTGGTGTCACCTTCATAGATTTTCTTCATTTTTTCCCAGACATCAATGAGCTCCATTTAATAGTTTGTTCCATCAAACCTAGGTGGCTTGTTTGAACATTCCTAAAGTGCCATTGTGTTCACCAAACCAAGATCAACCCTCTCCTAGGGAACCTGGTGCTCTGATACCAATTGTTAGAACACAATGATCTACTGAGAGGGAGGTGAATTAGTGGATATTAAAACTTTTAGTCCTTAAACCCTTTTGCAGATTCAACCTTAACCTCAAATGTCATACTAACAAATATAATAGTCAGAAGAACAAGAGAGATCATCCTCATGTACATGGAAAATGCAAGATGGGAAAAACCATGGTGAGAAATTACTGCGAGGAACTACTGTCCTAATCTAGCCTCACAAGCTTGAAAGTTCCAGTTACAAAGTTTAGGGCTGCAACCCAAAGAAACAACAACTCCTTGTTTAGAAGCTGCAACTTCAGGTTGCTACTACACCTTATTCTGAGCTAAAACCCAGTGTAAAATGGAGGCTACAACCTCATCTGAGTTTTGCAATATACTATGCATAAAATGGTTCTACATAACCTACAATGCATCAATTCAGTACATAAGCTCTCTCTCTCTCTCTGTTCTCCCTTACTCCACTATAACCAACTACATGAATTTTTAGATTTTTCTTTCTATTATAGTTCACCTTCCTCTGCATTCAGATACTCTCATTCATTCTCCTTTTTTATAATTCCCCTCATTCAATTCATATACATTAGAATCACTGTTAGGGTTTTCAACTTGCAACCTGCTTTCATAAATATTAGAGCATCGAGTCACACACACACTATCCAACTCCTCAGATATCACCATACCTTTGCATGAAGCCACACAACATTTTATTTTGGTGTAGAGAATTTGCTAAGAATAACATCTGTCAAACCCTAGAAGCTGATATGCATTAAATGCAATCTTGTGATCATTCAATCTGATTATGATCACAATCAATTTTACAATCTATTCCATCATCTTGAAGATCAAATCTTCGTTGAAATGGTCACTGAGGTAGTTGGACAAAATTAATTCTTTCTCCTGTGTTAGTTTGCAGACCACACCCTCACTTACACTTGTCATAGCCATTTTAGATCTCTGCATTTGAACTCTGGCTATTGGTCTATTCCTTTGTGCCTTGCTCCTATAAACAACATTCATTGTTGTGTCTTTAAACCCTGACAATTGGATAATCGGTCACCTAAACCATCGTCATTGATCTATCATATTGTCTAGTATATGGGACTTCATTCATACTCCCACCAATACAAGCAACTCACACTGATATGCTTTCCATGTTATCTAACGGGGTGCATAACCTACATGTCATCGCCAAATCATTCGTAACATCGATGCAAAATGACATATCTAACAATCATTCATTTCCATTTTTTAACAAACTTAACACTTGGGTCCTATAGTCGACATCATACTCCTATCCCATTTCTCAAGTGGTCCCCACCATCCACACAACATCCATGTCATTGTCATACAACTGACGTCACCATCCACGCAGATAAGGTCCCACCAAGACACGCATCCATCGCTTGTGCAATTCTAGAGCATCAAAAGGAAATCTACAATATTCTAGACAAGTCTCTCGGAAAATAATTAAATATTATATCCCAACACTTCAAGTGGTCTGGACCATTAGAAATCCTTTTAATCATCGCCTAGTGTCTTTTTGACAAATAGTGGTCATTCCATATTACCATTGGGTCGAAATGTACAATCGCTGAGAGAATAAAATGCATTTCCGATATACTTGGTCTCCCTGATATGTTTCCTCTACCACTTTTCTTGTTGGGATAAGTTGGTGAGACTTTCTCCGAAAACAGTCGCTAAGTCGGGAGGTTCCAAAACTTGAGAACCCTGCGACATAGGTTAGGGAAAATTGGAACTTCACGACTCCATACAACATTGGCCCTAGACCGAGAGCATGAACCAATGAATGTAGAAATCTCCATTGGCATCATGACCTACACAATACCTTTCTGGAAAGCTCTCGAAAAACCCAGTAATTATGCCAACAATCTCCCTTACATGATTTTCACTTTTGACATCAATAAAATAGTCCAACACATTATCTAGGGCATGTAATCTTAGCAAACATAATCTTCGTAGATCCTCCTAAGATCAAGGAAGTACTTGAGTGGTCTATACCTAAGAATGTGTCTAAAGTTAGAATTTTTATGGGTCTAGCTAGGTACTATAGAAAGTTTGTTGTGAACTCCTCTCAGATTGCTTTTCCAATTACTTCTTTGTAGAGAAAAGGGAAGAAATTTGAGTGGACTGAAAAGTGCCAAGAATCCTTTGATCTACTTAAAGAGAAGTTGACCACTATGCCAATCTTGAAAGTAACATATCCTAAGGGTAACTTTAAGGTTATCACATATGCATGTGGAGAAGGTTCAGGAGGAGTGTTAATGCAAGATGGGCAAGTGATTGTTTATGAATCTAGATAGTTGAAACCTTATGATGAGCGAAATTATACATCGCATGATTTAGAGTTGGCAGTTGTGGTTCATGCATTACAAATGTGGAGACACTACTTGTTAGGAAAACCCTTTGAATTGAAAACTGGCCATAATGGGTTAAAGTACCTTTTCACTCAACCTAATTTGAATGCTAGGTAGAGAAGATGGTTGGAGTTAATAGTTGACTATGATTTTAGTATCAGGTTATATAAAAGGATTCAAGGAAAATAGGGTTGCTGAGGCCTTGAGTCGAAGACATCAAATTATTTCCATAGTAATGATTCAAACCAACTTTAAGGGACAAGTGTTGCAAAAGTGCAAAGATGATGAGTACTACTTGCAATTCAAGTAGGAACTTGCTAATAATCCACAAGATTCTAGTATGAGGGTTTTTATTTTGAACCTAATGGATTACTTAGATACAAGGGTAGGATGTATGTTTCCAACGTAGTGGAGTTAAGGAATCTGTTATGGAAAGACGTACATGAAACACCATACTCTGGACACGCTGGAGTGACCAAAATGATGAAGGATGTGAAGCCATTATATTTTTGGAAAGGGATGAAAGGAGATGTTGCTAATTTTGTAGTTAAGTGTTTGGAATTTCAAAGGGTGAAAGAAAAGTATGATCATCCTATAGGCTTATTATATCCACCTGACATGTACCAGAGAGGAAGTGGCAAGTTATAAGTATGGACTTTGTACAATGATTTCCTATGTCTAGAAATAAGCACAATGCCATTCTTGTGGTAGCAGATAACCTTACCAAAGTCAAACATTTTATACCTAGGAATCTAACCGATGGAGCACTTGTCATGGCTAGGAAGCTTTTGCAAGAAGTGTTTAGGTTACATGGAATTCCAAAGAAGATTATCTTGGATAGGGATGCATGAGCAACTTCTAGGTTTTGGTGAACCTTATTTTTTGCACTAGGGACTCAGTTGAATATTAGCTCAGTATATCATTTGAAAATGGATAGACAAACATAAACGGTGAATCAAGTATTGGAAGATCTACCAAGAATGTATTGGATGGATCAATACTACAAGTGGGAAAACTACTTATCCATAGTTGAATTTTCTTATAAAAATTCTTATCATTTTGTGATAAAGATGGCTCCTTTCAAAGTGTCATATGGTTGAAAGTGTCAAAATCCTATAAGTTGGGATATACTTGAGGATAGAGTAACTCTTGGCCTAGAGATGTTGGATAAGATGAATGAGCAAGTTAAGATTATGAAGCAAAGGTTGTGTTAGCTCTCAAAAACACAGGCTGAATGCCTCAAGAGGCTGCCAATCTCCTGATACGCTTTAGGGTAAAAGACAAGGTCAAGAGAACTCAACCTTCTACTCTTTAGGTGCCGCTACCTTTCTGAATAGTGTATACTTAACTTGTGATTATCTTTCTTGAAATGCTTTGTCCACAATGGAAGATAACAATGAACAAATGAAACCACACTTGATAGCTATCTTCTGATCTAAATCCTAGAATGCTTAATTGAATGATAAAAGAGATTGAATGAATTCAAATAATGAAATTGCAGAGACCAGTGCCTTATTGGGTATATGGAGTCAAATGAGGTCAAGATGAGCAACACTTCTCTGAGAAGATTCAAATTATCTTGCATATATTATGTTTACAACTTGTATAAACATGCAAGAATGTGACTACTAAGCTCTACTTGAATAATCCAATTGAATCTCTTTGATTACTGTGATTAACTAAAAGGATTTAGTCTTTACTTGAAAGAACCAATCAATCGATCACACAAGTGCAACAAATGTGCACTTATAAACTGAATACAAACTTCTCATATCAATTTAAACAATCAGAAAGAATCCATCTTGGAGACAACTTAGCAATTCTTTTATTAAATTCAACAGATAACTGATGTCAGACATGTGCAGCAGCATCAATTGACACTCATAAATACCTCCATTTTAGAACATGCACCATAGCCTCTGATTTGATAAATTTATTGTTCTGTATCCATACAATTTTCCTACTGTATCGAATAACTGATAACTGGTCCCCATTACAAATTGCAAAATGCCAATTTATACACAAGCATTTGGAGAAAATATAAAATTGAGAACTCATGTCGGCCCAACATAAAAATTGGGCTCCAATCGAGCTGGCAATCAACTATCATCCAAGCACATTCATGTCGGCCTTGATGTTTTATTTCTGTTATTTAGCTGTGAACAGTCGGCGAGACACAATATATCATTTTTCCGGAGGCAATTAACTCATTACCATCCCATGTCCACTGTGTTTGCATTCATCGTATCTCATATGGGTCGAGGATATGTCACACAAACTATACTATGTTCCGTCGAAAGCCCCGTGGTTTAAACCTGTCACCATGACACAAGAGAATCTCACACCGACGTGCACATTTCATTTTAATCATTATCACTGTGACCACACAATCTCGGAGAGGCGTCTCATAGATTAGGCCTTGCTTCATCGAAGATCCTCATTCATTTCGAGTCACTGTGATACTCCAATTGTTACACCGACAAAGGCCTTTGATGTTCCATCGGCGAGACCGAAGGTGACTCGCCGAGACCTCATATCGATAATCCTGACCCATGCCGATATCGCATCCTGAGCATATATATATATAGCGAAAAGGAACCAGATCCTACGTCGACAAACTATTCACACACCGAGAGGAATCCACATTGAGTATTGTCGGCAAAACCTGACCCTTTCGCCATGACCATACATCGAAAGCCAAAGATTCACACTGCACAGCATGTTTTGTCCTATTCATCCTCGCTAAGACATAAGAAGTCTCTTGCCGAATTGTACATTTCATTTGACTTATTGTCGCTGTAGCTCAAGATATCAGGGAGACCATGTACCGATAGTTTTATCTCCCATCGAAAGCTACCTAAAAGAAAACCTTTTGCATTGTCGATGAGACAGTCTCACCTCACTAAGACCTCCCGCTGCAAATCTCAACATACACTGAAGGGAACCCGAAGTGCACCTATCGCCGAGACATAATAACTTTGGCAAGACGTTAGACCGAACATCTGCCTCTCGCCGATAAACCGTTCCAAGCACAAGTCATGGAGACACGTTAAATTCGGTGAGACCCTATGCCAATAGCCATAACATATGCTGATAGGAGCCTCCACGGTCACCGAAACAACATGGATGCAATGTCGATAATCGTCAACACACAAATGCCAATCACCCTGACAAAACAAAGGTCCTATCGAATGCCACCTGCAAACAAACTTCAATCAATGTGACATTAAATGAGTCTTGTCGATAGGCAACACATACTCATGCAAGCAGAAAACACATAATTGATCGGGGAGACAGGAATGAACCTATGCCGAAATGAACTAGAATGTAAAATATGCATAACCCAATGGATTCAATTGGACAATATGGCAAAAATGGGTGAAATATGCATACGATAAGACCAAATCTGGAAATATATGAGTGAAAACACATGTAAAAACATCAGATTTTTATAGTCCCAATAGTGGCTCTGTCTGGGGATGAATGATAGTTAGATCATTGGAAGGATCCAGAATCTTTGGTGAGCAGACCAGACACAAAATGATGAGCCATTGAGCAGAAAAGGAATGAATGGTAATGGAAATGAATGTGAAGTGGGAGTGAATGCAAAGTGAACGCAAGATGGAGGTGAATGGGAAATGAGAGTGGAATGGAGGTGGATGAAAACCTAAAACTACTATGCATGGAAAATAATTTTTAAGAGGATACACAAGAGTTGTCCATGCACTGGAAACCCTTACTCCTCTGTATTGCTCAAGAGAAGAAAAGCTTCAAGAATTGCCCATGAACAAGCGATTCCTGATCTTCACCAGCCATGTTCTGTAGAAAATATGAGTCTTCACCCTTCTTTCCAACAACAATAAAAGGTCCCAACCAAAGAGATTCAAATTTACCATGCTTGCCTTTCTCCTGACACCTTGCATTCCACATCAACACCAAATCATTTTCTTCAAATTTTCTATTCTTTTCCTTCTTATCAAACAGATACTTCATCTATTCCTGTAGCTTCATGTTTTGACTTTGGGCCTCTCTCCTTAATTCATCCAATTTAGCAAGCTGCTCCATTTTGTCTTCCATGGGCTCAGGAACTTCCAAATCTTCCTGTAAGATAAACTTATAGACTGGTAACAAATTCTGTAGAGGCATCCTAGCCTGTGCTCCATACACTAATTCAAATGGAGATTTTCCAATTGCCTTTTTCACAGTGATCCTATTAGCCCACACAACCAGTTTTAACTTTGAATCCCAAGCCTTCTTATTTTGTCCCAACATCCTCTTTATAATCTTTAAGAGACTCTTATTGTTGGACTCTGCTTGACCATTGGCTTGTGGATGATAAGAAGCTGCATAAGAAATAGTAATGCCATACTTATCACAAAATATTTTGAATTCATCTGACCTAAAGCACATCCCGTTATCTGTGATTATCCTTAATGGTGTACCAAATGTGGTGATAATGTTGTCCATCAAGAAATTAGTTACAACTTTACTTGTAGCCTGCTTAGTTGGGATTGCCTCCACCCATTTTGTAAAATAATCAGTGGCAACTAATATCCACCTATGTCCTCCACTTGACTTCTCCTGTATCTCTCCAATGAAATCAATTCCCCATTGATGAAAAGGGGCATCAGCCTACAAAGGTCGAAGTGGCAAAGCACCCTAATACTTCAATTTTCCAGAAATTTTTTGGCAAGCCTCACATTTTCTCACATGTGTAAAGGAATCATTGAAAACCTTTGGCCAATAATACCCAGCCCTAAGAATTTTGTGTGCAGTTGTCTTTGCTAAATAATGACCTCCACAAACTCCTTCATGCATTTCCTTCAAAACATGCTTAGCCTGTGACTCATCCAAACACAACAACAATATGCCATCCCTATTTTTCCAAAACAAATCACCATCCATAAAAACATATTTGGATGCCTGCAACTTCAAAGTTCTCCTTTGACTGTCACTCAATCCATCTAGACACTTCATGTATTTAAGATAATGCATAACATCAGTATACCAAGGAGTGTGCTCAATGCTTGCAACTGCAGTCCCTTCTTCTATATTACAAACTTGACTTGCCTCAATATTTGATTCTGCCATTAGCCTAGCCAAGCCTTGGCCTCTTACCAGCTTAGTAATCTATATTTCCATGTCAAATTCTTGAATATTGTTGATCCATCTGCATTTTTTCCCTGTAACTTCTGATTGTGTTAAAATTTCTTTGACAGCAGCATGAGGGACATAAGCAATCACCTTTGCTCCAACAAGATATGGTCTGAATGCTTTTGTGGCCTTTACCAATGCAAAAGCATGTTTTTCCATTATGTCATACTTCAATTTAGACCCCTGTAATAATTTACTAAAGAAAGACACAGGTTGCTCATAACCACCTTCATTTTTCTGTAACATAATAGCAGCAATAGTATGCATTGAAGCACATGAAAAAAATTGAAAGGGCCTTGGAAAATCTGGAGATTTAAGAACAAGAGCCTCTTTGATAGCCTTTTTGATAGACATGAAAGCATCTAAAGCTGCAGCAGTCCAGTCCATTCTTTGTCCTTTCTTCAACATTTTAGATATGGGCTTAATGATCTCAACAAAATTAGAGACAAATCTTCTAACAAAATTGATTTGTCCAAAGAATGATTGTATTACCTTGACAATTTTAGGAATAGGAATTTTATCAATAGCTTCCACCCTCTCAGGATCTATTCTAATTCCTTCTTTTGAAACAATATTCCCCAAGAGCTTACCCTCTATGACTGCAAAATGACATTTCTTTGGATTTAAACTAATACCATATTGAAGAGCTTTAATAAATACCTTTTCAAGATGTTGCACATGATCTTCAACCTTCCTCGAATAAGAAGTCAAGTCATCCTGGTACACCACCATGATAACATTTATCAAATCAGCAAATGCTACATCCATGGCTCTTTGGAAAGTCGCTCTAGCATTAGTGAGACCAAATGGCATTCTTATGTATACATATGTTCCCCAAGGAGTAGTGAATGTTGTCTTGTATTGCTCAGATTCTTTGACTTTGACCTGATTTTATCCAGAAAACCCATCCATCATAGATAAAATCTCACAGCCTGTCACCTTATGCAATATTGCTTCCATGTTGGGTAGAGGATAATTATCCTTGAGAGATGCCATATTTAAATTCCTGAAGTCCACACACAATCTGATATCACCATTCTTCTTTCTCATAGGAACTAGATTTGAAACCCATGTTGAATGTCTGATTGGTTTGATAATTCCTCCATCTCTGAGATTTGTCAATTCTTCCTGCATCTTAGGCTCCAGTGTTGGATTTATAGGTCTTTGATTTTATCTGAAAGGCTTGGCGTCTGGCTTCAATGGTATTTCATGCTAAAATAAATCTTCCCTGTATGCTTTCAGATCTTCATACAACCAAGCAAAAACATGCTTGTATTTTCTGAGCAACTCTATCAACATTCTTCTAATTGTAGGACTGATCTTCTTTCCAATGAATACCTTTCTTGGTGCTATCTCAGTCCCTAAGTTGACTTCTTCAATATCTTCTCTTCTGACTAGTGTTTGTTTCACTAGAGACCTACCATTTCCATCATACAACCTCTCCAATGCCACCAGACCCTTGGGAAACTTATTTGTTTTGAGCTACAAAATCTCCTTGCCAAACATAGTTTTCTTCCCATCTACTTCCTCAACAAAGGCGTTGAAATCAATCTCCTGGGCTTCATACTGATCTATACAATTGAGGAATTTCAAAAGGTTAGTATCATCATTGAAGACCTGCCAACTATAAATGTTATCAGGAACAACAGGCCTTGTCTTGAACTCAATCTGTGATACCCCAGCCAATGTGATATAATCTCTTTTCAATGCCACATTTGCTAAAAAATCAGCCATTATGTTCTTTGATCTGTCAATCCACTCAATTGAAAATGCATCAAATAATTCAATGGTATCCCATACGACATTCCTATACTGTTTTAATCTTTTGTTTTTTGCTACATATTTCAATTTGATCTGTGAAACAACTAACTTAGAATCACCCAAAATAGCCAACAACTTAATCTTGTGTTTCATAGCTATGTTCAAGCCTGTCAATAAAGCTTCATACTCTACCACATTGTTTGTACATTCAAATGCTAACAGAAAATAATATTTAAAAGTAATACCTCCAGGTGAAATAAATACAATCCTAGCTCCATTACCTTCTTGGCTGCAGGCTCCATCAAAATACATCTTCTAGACACCATTGCAATTTTGTGCAGCATGTTTTTCAATTGGATCACTATTAGTTAATTCTAGCTGAGCTGGTTCAATCTTAAAACTTCCAAGATCAACATCACAGAAAAAATTGATCTGATCTTGAGGCACATAATCAACAAGCTGGTTCATTCTTGGCTCTCTATACAACTTGACTTCCTGACCATTCACTGGTATTGTAGCATAAGATAAATCAAATTGAACATTTCCACCTACAGTTGCAGTCCACTGCCTTGACAAAAGCATCCCAAATTGAGGAGGAGTATCAATGAATGTTATGTCTATATTATAAGCCACTTGTGGATAAGTAAGCAGTTTGACTTCAACACCCTTTACAATGCCAACCACAGGTACTAGTCTATTATTCATTGTATAGCACTTCCCTTCACATGTATCAACCCACATGCCCAACTACTTCATTACTCCGACTAGCATGATGTTTATAGCAGCACCATAATCTATCATGCAGTTCCTAAACAATTTGTTATTAATAAGCAACGTAGTAAAGAAGGGATCAACTTGAGGAGGAGTTGATAATATATCACTCAAGCAGACTTCAAAATTATTTATTTTCTCCTGACTATTGACTGATTTAATAGTTATTTTATTTTCAACATTCACATGTTCTCCATTCGTTATCAATTGAACAGTAGTATCCCTATATTCTTTAATTTTCATCATCTCAAGTATTGGAACAAACATTTTTACCTGGGACAATGCCTGAGTGAAATCAAAAGAGGAGCTTTCCACCTTGACAATCTTTTTTAATTTTGGTGCTTCTCTTTTGCTTTCCTCTTTTTCTATTTTAATAGACTGGTCAGGCATATGTATTTCTTTATTTAATTCCTTTACTTCCTCCTTTTGGCCTGGTTTCTGTTCAATTTTATCATGCTGCTTGTTTCCTGGCCTTTTTGCAATTTCTTGTGTTGTCTTTTGATCTATTATAAAAATTCCCCCAGGAACTCCATCTGGCTCATTTGCTTTTCTGTTTGTCAACCAGTATTTACTTCATGCTTCCTCAACTGCAGCAACAATGATCCTTTCTATTTCATCTTTAGTGACTCTTCTAACATTACACTGAACAGGCGCCTCAACAGAATGCGGCTCTGTGTAATCCTCATCAGAATCATAAAAGATCTGCTGTTTAGCCATATGGACATTATACATCTGATTGGACACATCATATTCATAGCCTTCATCCTCTGAAGATGAATTTCTTTCCTCAACATGGTGAAAAATATTTGAAGTCAAATACACCTTGTGATCTTCTCCATCATTCTCCATCAACATTCCCTCTTCATGCATCCTTTGAGCTACAACACAATAGTCTGTAGAATGTGGCTGATTACAAACTTCACAAAAGTAATTATTACTCACCATGTAAGTCCCTTTTTTGCTCAATGGATCTGGAGTTTCTTTATTTCTGGGCCTAACTGCCACAGGTTTCCCATCCTTCCAGTCTGTATTGTAAGGCATGTCATGCAACCTTGGCCTTTCATTTCTGTTTTCATTCCTGTATGTATTCTCCTGTCTATACTGATAATTATTTTGCTGAGGAGGCCTCGGGTTGTCTCTTTTATTAGTTATACCAGCAACCTTCCTACTATTTTCAATAGTCAATGCATTTTTCTGTGCTTCAGCTAAATCTCTTGGAGATCTACTTCTCAATCATACCCTATCTTGGGATCAAATACATTTAAATAAACACTCAATGCAACAAAATCTGGAAACCTTGACCCAGGAGGTACTTTAGTATGCAACTTGTTGAATTTTTGGTTGAAGTCATAAATTGAATCATTATGATGTTTTTGAATTCTCATTAATTCATGAAGAGCTACATCTTGAGCATTTTGATTCCCATATTGCTCTAAGAGTTTGTCTTGAAATGCCTGGAGAGAATTAATGGAATATGCTGGCAAGCTGTTGAACCAATCCTTGGCATCTTTAAGAAGTGACATCATGAACAACTTCATGTGTAAATCTTCATAAGGCATATTTATGTCTTGGACGAAAATATTAAAACTCCTTAAATGTTCTTCAGCTGTGATTGCATTACTCCTTGTAAATTTGGGCACCATATTCCTCCAATTGCCATCCATAGGGTAAAGAGACAACTGAAAACTAGTTAAATCAAACTGTCTGATCATGGTTGCATGCTAGTGAGGGGGAGGCATAGGCAGATGCTGATACTGAGGCATGTGATTATTATACTATGCATTATGAGGTGGGATATAATGCTAACCAGGAGGTGGATACATACCTGTATGCTGCACAGGAATGTGATGTGGACTATTTGGCTACTTGTGGTGATTCCCTATCTGATTGTGAGGAGCATTTTGCTGATTGGAAGACCCTGCACCATGATCACCCTGCTTGTGAGGTGGAACATACTTTGGGCCACCAGCCATCTGATCAGTAACTCGGGCTTTCTGTAATTTAGCCTCCAACTCTTTTATCTTCCTTTCTTGTAGTTCCAATTGTGCCTTCACCTCATCAAAAAGCTCATGATTAATAGAGTCATTTTGGTTATCTTCCATCTGTTGATCATATTCATGCTGGATTCTGATTCATTCAGCCTCACATGCAGCTTCAAACTCAGCTCTTTTTTGGGGATCAAGAGAAAATAAAGGATTTCTTTGATCTTTGGGAGTACAAAGCTCTGTACTTGAATTATCTCTCCATGTATCATATGTTTCACAATGTGCTCTTGATGTTTTGTCTTTGGCAGTCATGCATATGTCCTCATTTATCCCTTTTCCCTTATCAACCTTGTCAATTTTGTGTGTCCACTTACTACTGCCAGCGGGAGCTCCAGAATGACCTCCCCTGAACTGAGATCTTCCATTCATGATGAACAACTGCAAAAATTTATGTCAGAGTCGCCACTCACTTTTGTCAAAAGTGAGAAAATATTTAATGCTTCTTATTCCCAGCAGATTCTATGCAAGATTTATAACTCTATGTTTAAGGCCTTGATTTTGACTGTTCCCCAGTAGAGTCGCCAATTTGTTAGCTCTCAAAAATGTAGGCTGAATGCCTCAAGAGGCTACCAATATCTTGATACGCTTTAGGGTAATAGACAAGATCAAGAGAGCTCAACCTTCTACTCTTTAGGTGTCGCAAACCTGGGTGGGTGTACCTTTCTGAATAGTGCAAACTTAACTTGTGATTATCTTTCTTGAAATGCTTTGTCCACAATGGCAGATAATAGTGAACAAATGAAACCACACTTGATAGCTATCTTCTAATCTAAATCCTAGAACACTTAATTGACTGATAAAAGAGATTGAATGAATTCAAATAATGAAATTACAGAGACCAGTGCCTTATTGGGTATACAGAGTCAAATGAGGTCAAGATGAGCAACACTTCTCTGAGAAGATTCAAATTATCTTGCATATATTATGTTTACAACTTGTATAAACATGCAAGAATGTGACTACTAAGCTCTAGTTGAATAATCCAATTGACTCTCTCTGATAACTGTGATTAACTAAAAGGATTTAGTCTTTACTTGAAAGAACCAATCAATCGATCACAAAAGTGAAGCAAATGTGCACTAATAAACTGAATACAAACTTCTCATATCAATTTAAACAATCAGAAAGAATCCATCTTGGAGACAACTTAGCAATTCTTTTATTAAATTCAACAGATAACTGATGTTAGACATGTGCAGTAGCATCAATTGACACTCATAAATACCTCCATTTTAGAACATGCACCATAGCCTTTGATTTGATAAATTTATTGTTTTGTATCCATACAATTTTCCTACTATATCAAATAACTAATAATTGTTCCCTATTACAAATTGTAAAATGCCAATTTATACACAAGCATTTGGAGAAAATATCAAATTGAGAACTCATGTCGGCCCAACATAAAAATCAGGCTCCAATCGAGCTGGCAATGAACTATCATCCAAGCACATTGATGTCGGCCCCGATGTTTTATTTTTGTTATTCAGCTGTGAATAGTAGGTGAGACACAATATATCATTTTGCTGAAGGCAATTCACTTGTTACCATCCCGTGTCCACTGTGTTCGCATTCGCCGTATCTCATCTGGGTCAGGGAGATGTCACGCAGACTGTATTATGTTCCGTCGAAAGCCCCGTGGTTTAAACCTGTTGCCATGACACAAGAGAATCTCACATCGACGTGCACATTTCATTTTAATCATTATCGCTATGACCGCATGATCTCAGAGAGACGTCTCATAGATTAGGCCTTGCTTCACCAAAGATCTTCATTCATTTTGAGTCGCTGTGATACTCCAATTGTTACACCGACAAAGGCCTTTGATGTTCCATCAGCGAGACCAGAGGTCACTCTCTGAGACCTCATATCGATAATCCTGACCCATGCCGATATCGCATCCCGAGCATATATATATATATATCGCCAAAAGGAACTAGATCATACACTGACAGACCATTCATGCACGGAGAGGAATCCACATTGAGTATTGTCGAAAAAACTTGACCCTTTCGCCATGACCATACACCGAAAGCCAAAGAGTCACACCGTGTAGCATGTTTTGTCCTATTCATCCTCGCTAAGACATAAGAAGTCTCCTGGCGAATTGTACATTTCATTTGACTTACTGTCGCTATAGCTCAAGATATCGGGGAGACCATGTACTGATAGATTTATCTCCCATCGAAAGCTACCTAGAAGAAAACCTTTTGCATTGTCAGTGAGACAGTCTCACCTCGCTAAGACCTCCCACCGCAAATCTCAACATACACCGAAGGGAACCTGAAGTGCACCTATCATTGAGACATCATAACTTCGGCAAGACGTTAGACCGAACATCTACCTCTCACCGATAAACCATTCCAAGCACAAGTCAGGGAGACACGTTAAATTAGGTGAGACCCTATCCCGATAGCCATAACATATGCCGATAGGAGCCTCCATGGTCGTTGAAACAACATGGATGCAATGCCGATAATCACCAACAGACAAATACCAATCGCCTTGACAAAACAAAGGTCCTGTCGAATGCCACCTGCAAACAAACTTCAATCGATGTGACATTAAATGAGTCTTGCCGATAGGCAACACAGACTCATGCAAGTGGAAAACACATAATTGAACAGGGAGATAGGAATGAACCTATGCTGAAATGGACCAGAATGTAAAATATGTGTAACCCAATGGATTCAATGGGACAATATGGAACAAATGGGTGAAATATGCATACGGTAAGACCAAATCTGGAAATCTATGAGTGAAAACACATGTAAAAACATCAGATTTTTATAGTCCCAACAGGTTGGATGAATCTAATGATCGTCAAAAAAGTTATGCCAATGCTAAGAGAGTGCCCCAAAATTTTTCCATAGGTGAAAAAGTGTTGTTGAGAGTAAAACCTTACAAAAGCTCCATTAAATTTGGAAATTCTTCCAAGTTAGCCCCGCATTATGTTGGACCATTTGAGATTCTCAAGGAAGTGAATCCGGTAGCCTATCAAATAGCATTGCCACCAAATCTTTTCAGAATGCATAATGTCTTCCATGTGTCTTACCTAAAGAGGTATGTACCTAGTGATAATCATGTGATTGATTGGAGTGCTTTACAGGTACAGGACCATTGAGTGGTAAAACTTGATCCCATCAAGGTGCTCAGAACACCTAAGCTTTGCTTGCGTAATAGGGATGTTCTGCAGTGCAAAGTCTAATGGGATCAGTATGCAGAGGACTCAACCAATTGGGAAGATTATGCTAAGATTCAACAAAAGTTTCTTCTTATTTTAGAAGCTTATGAAAATACTTGAACAATATGTTAATTTTTTATTTTGTTTTATGTTGCTAGATAAAATCATTGGGGAATATGATTCACAAGGAGGGGAGTATGTTACACCCCAATTGTGTAATTACTATTTACTATTACTATGTAGGGTAAAATGTGAATGTAATGAGAATGTAGTGGATGAATAAAATTGTGTGCGCAATTTGTTATCACTGCTTTTGAATGAATTCCATCTCATTTAAATATTATATAAAGGAATGCATTTATGTGATTGTATGAATATTGTGTTGATATTCTAACTTTGGAGATGTAATGAATATTGCATATTTTGTGAACAGCTAACTGTTGTGCACATGTGTTAGTGTTTGGAGGTACATGTTCAATTTCTCTAGGTGGAGGGGAAGTATCACTCAGGAGAAGGTCTTGGTTGAGTAACCAATAATGTAACCTATCTGAGCTTACACACACCATTGTAGAATAATTGAGTTGGGTTATTAAGTGGGAAGTTGGTAAGTCATCCTTAGTTGTTATGTCTACTTTAGTAAAATTCTAGTTTACTATTATGTGACTTATTGGATGATGATTAATTGATGAGCTTATGATTTACTTCTTGTTACCATTCTTGAATTGATGTTTGGAGCATTCGAGGTATGTGTATGCGTACGAACATGCATGAAGATGATAGACTATATACACCAAGGAACACGCACATGAGAGTACATGGGTAGACGTACCTATGCAGATTCATGCACAAGTTGCTTATGTGTATGGAACTATCTGATGTAACAAACAACATGCATATGTATATGTATAGACATATTACTCATAGTCTCTTATCAAACACCATGGTAATTGTGTATTAGTTTGTTGAGTGAATCGAATGTGAACATATATATAATGTGTATACATATATCCATATGTATACATGTATCCATACACATGTATGGTAGAAAATGGATATGCCAATGCGAATGTATCAATACATGTACACATACACATACATGTACATAGAGGCATATATATATTATTGTGTTTGGTAATATATATATATATATATATATATTGGTTGATTTAATATATATATATACATACATAAGTATATATATATGTATACGTGGTGTTTACATTTAAACTTCATTTACTTTGAAATTGACTATTTCAAACAATAAATAGAAATTGATTATAAAGCTTAATATATTGGCTTTGAAGTCGATAATCATGGATGGCTTAATGGTTGAAACTTTGAGATGAATACGATTGTATTCATGAGTCAATTTTTATGCTCTTGCTATCATTCTAAAAGAGAGTATAAATCTGAAAATTGTTTAAACAATTAATTCAATATTGGGAAAGGTTGACGCCCTAATATATCTTGGACTTGGTCAACAACATCACCACAAATTACTATAACAAATCAAATAGCTATTGAATACTCTAAACAATCGATGACTTTGTCTAATCAATTAAGTTTAGGAGTCGATACTCAGCATAGACTAAGTCGATACTATTATGGGTATCATGCTTTGGTTATTGACTATTTCTCTTGATAGTAAAATCATTCCACCTTTGTATTCTACTTATCATAGAGGTCTGTAGTCGAATTATATCACCTAGAGAGTTGATTTATTCTCCAATTGCTATCAATAAGTGGGACGATCTATTGGTTTTAAAGCTGAGTCTTTATTTACTTATTCACCACCTTTCAAAGCTATGTTAGTGGTGTTGATATGCATGCTAGCTTCTATCATTATCATGCCTAAATTGTAGGAAGTATAGTTACTTGTTTGCTATAAAAATAGCAACAAGATTTCATTGTTTGGGACACCTCATTCTCACTCTTTTATGCATTATTTCTTGAGCAACAATCTGCATTTTAGTGTGCTTTTCTATTTGCAATATTCTATCCAATAGTGAAGAAGATTCTTGAGAATTAAGAGAGTTTTTAAGAACAAGCAATTGTCAACTTGAGAGATAAGAAGTTGTGAGTCCTTGTTGGAAAGAGTTGCTATTCTAAAGGTGTTGTGACTGCAACTAATCAAATTGGAGATGCTGATTTTTACTGAAATCACATATTTTTAGAAAATATAATTATTTAAGCCTTAAAAAGTTCCATTAAAAGCATTCCAATTGAAGAGGGTTTGATCAAACTACTTTAGATCAAACCCCCTTGGATATAACCTCGCTAGTTTTAAACCATACCTATAACGGAGTCTCCTTTACACCTATCAAAATGTTGATAAAAAAACACTTTTGATTTACCTTTTGGGGGATCAAATGAATCCATTTAAAATTTATTTTTTGTCAGTATGTATTCCTTATGATAATCTTACCAAAAAGGTATAATTTTAAATAAATTTAATTTTATTATTATATTTATTTATTGTGAATGTAGTTTTTTCACTGAAAAATCAAGCTCTCTATTTTGCACATGTAGAAAAATAGAAGATTATCATTTTTTTTTTGAAAAATATGAGTGCAGCAGATATTGAAGTCCTTGATCCAACAAAAAAAAAAAAAAAATTTGATACATACAAAAAAAATTGTGTTATATGGTCCACCTATGTCTCAATTGTAATTGGTTTCACTTCAAAACTTGATTAAGGAAAAAAAAAATCAATAAAACACTATGAAACTAATTGGAAGCAATAGATATCGTAGTTACAAATATAAATTCAAAAAAAACAGAATTTTATTCTTCATGATTTTTTTTTTTGTGTTATACGGTGAGTGTCACTCCTTAAAAATGGTGTTTACTAAAAAAAATTAGTTTTTGAAGGAGATGGAAAAATAAGTGCAATCTGATTCCAATTTTTTTGAAAAAATAATATTTAGAATCTACAGACAAAATGCCACAAATCACTAGTTTCCATCATCTTCAAATTCCTCACGGTTTAGCCGCTATAGGTGCTCGAAAGTGAGGATTTAGTTAGAAAAGATCAGTTCAATGTCCAGTTTGGCCAAAAATTGTAAACCAGTATTGTGGGATCACCCATGTTTTGAATGATTGAGCTAGTCTTGTTAATACATAAAAATAAAGTTTACTTTGAAAGAAAAGTAAAAACTACATGCTTTGTTTGTACATTGTTTGTAAGTACTCCATGATAGGAGAGACTGTTTGTCTTGGGTATTATTATACTAGACATGTGTAGTCAAGGGTAAGAGGCTATGTTTATCATAGGCATTGTTATTATACTAGATATGATCAAACATAGACAAGCTTAGGGTATGCTCAAATCTAGATAGTTATTTATGCTAGATGGCTAGTAGGCTACTCCTAGGAATATTATCTAGTGAAGGGAGGGAACTTGTACTTTGCTTATTGAGTTGTGCTACCTTAGGTTGTGTTAATGAGATAGGCTATCCTAGGGAGTAGCTTTCCCATGGAGAGGGATTTCCTAGGCAAATATATAATGGATTTAAGTCAAAACGAGCTTGCTATAGTGTAGGTGAATGTTAGACCATTGCTCAATTATACTAAGTGAGAACACTTTTTCCAAAGTAGTGTGAAAGTATGATGACTCCACTATAGATAGTGTGATGTTGAGACTCCATTGTTAGTTCACTATGTCCATTTAAATGCATGAGGGCTACCTAGCACAGGTTATAAAATCCTAGTCATGTAGGACACAACACTAAGCTCAGAATGGTATGTTGTACAGGGTTAACCAACAAATACCTTCATCGAAGGGTAGGGCCATCTATCATTGATAGATGTGTGGGGGACTGCATATGAGTCTGTGGTAGGTGGAAAAGCACTTGAGTGATGTTTCTCCTCCTCAGCAGGCGATAGAGGACCAAGGTTTTGAAATGTAGATTCGTGGACCATCTATATCTTATGTCATGAAGGTCGTAGGAGCTATGTATGTAGTTTTGTACTTTCTTGGAATATTGTACTTTGAGAAGTATTATAATGGAATGGAAATCCTTATTATATATATTATAGCATCTTTGTTCATATATTTTCAATAAAGAAAAGGGAATTTTTTTATTGCAATGGCTTGTTACATAGTGTTTATTTACTTGCATAGTAAAACTTCAAGAATTTACTGCAATGAATGTTTGACACATTACACCACCAAAAACATTATTTAGATTTAGGTCCTAGGTCTAAGTGAGGAGCCACTCACCCATGGGCGAATGGGTCCTAGGTCACTCACCTAGGACATAAATTTCTAAATGAGGAGTGTTATGTTAAGGTATTAATGAATGTTGGGTTTCCTCTTTAGAAAATGTGATAAATTAGGCTTGGATTTGAATTAAAGGGGATAATTAGGAAAATTAACCTCAATTAATTAAAGGAGCCCTAGATAAGTGTGAAAGTGTAAAGAGGTACACTTTACAACATAAAAAATAGGGCACAATTAATTCCATGTGTGAATATGTAAAATACATATTACAACACTAAATTAAGGCATAATTAAGTTCATTTTAATATTAATTCCTAATTAAAGTGTGAAAATGTAAAAGGATACATTTTTATATACTACATTTAGCCCCCACTTTAGTGAGAGGATGACCCCATGTCAACTCACCCTAAAGTAGACATTCAAGACACATATTTATGCAACAATGACACAGATACTCAATCATACAACATTAAAGACCTAAAAGAAAGGGAGGTGGATCAAGCTTCGAATGTCCTATGTGATGTGGAACGCATCTTAGCTATTTGTCTAAGAACGTTCAGAAGTAGAAATCGATGTCCACTATGCAAACAATGTGTGTGCTCATTCTGGGCTAATGGAACCTCATGTTGTCCACTAGGTGAACCCCCAAGAAAGTGGTTGAGAAAGTCATGCTAGATCTATAGGCTCTCACTGTATTAACCATACCAAAGCTATCCATTTGACAACTCTAATAGGGCGCCACAAAAATAAGGCTTCAAGCTTCATAAGGCCTAGCAAGTTATGTTATGCTAAGAACCTATGAACAAGGAGAAGGCTCCATTGGCAAGCAAAGTGTATTATGCTTGGTGGCCTTGAAAGGGGGGGTTCGAGCTTCACAAGGTTAACAAGTTGTATTATGCTAAACACTTATGAACAAAAATACAGGTAAGGTTTGTTCAAAAGGGTCTTTCTTGGTTCATGTAAGGCCTCTTCTTATGGAACATCATGCCTAATGTTTTGAAGAGAGGACAAGTCTAGGGTAAAAGATTTGTAACGTAGGGAATGCAATGCATAGCATCACCAGAAAGAGGAAAATCGCGTGCCAAGAAATATCACACTCTCGGAGGACATCAAACCCAATGACACCACCAAGAAAAAGGTGCATCACAAGAAGAAGGAAAATCACACAATGAAATGTGAGGAATGCCAATGTATGCCCCCACTTTAAAGAAATTGCTAACACCATTGCTAGGAGAAATTTTCTTTAAATTTGCCAATGAAGAAGACATGAGAGCTTATTTAGAAAGCCCTATGCCAAGTCATATGTTCTTGAATGAAGCTACATCATGAAAAAGAATTGGTTGCCCCCAAAATGAAATCCCAAAATATATAAGGGATCCATGGATTTAGGGTCAATATATCTTAGTTGCAATGTTGTTATAGAGCTCAAAAATTTCATCATTCCCAAAATACTTGTAGAATAGGAAAAATGACACATAGAGAGTGAACAAATAAAAATATTTTTGGTCAACATAGGAGAGACCTAAATGTCTCGACGTATTGTGTCATCATCAAAAGGAAAACACAAGACAAGTGAAGAGATAAAAGGTTTACAACATATAGATGAATGTACATACAAAAAGAGGAGTACACATGAAAAGAGATACATCAAACATAATAGTACGAGGGATCACATTACACACATGCAATCATGAAAAGAACATGAAAAAGAAAATAAAGACAAGACTTGTATGGCACATGCGAGTCAACCTATAGTAGGTCGTCTGCATCCCAATCTTGATCTATATATGCGGAAGGTAGACAACTAGCCAAAGGGACAACATTAAGTGCCAAACTAGGACAAGGCCATCTAACCCCTTGCCCCCAAAGGGCAAAGGATAAGGAAAAAATGGATGATGATATGCTGCTCCTTTCAAAAAGAAAATATGATTGCATAAAACCAAATTTTTGCCCTCATGCATGTGGTAGTGAATATACTATGATACTACAACTACCACATGGCAAGGAGCAAAAAACAATGCTATTGATTATAATAAGTAGACAAAGTATCAACTTGATGCATATATAATGAGATATTCCTGCATGTAGTATATATCACTAAAGGATGCACCAAAGTTAAACTTGTCCTAGAAGAATCTATGGTGATAGTGTTCGTATTGAGTGAAGGATTTTTTGGTTCTTTCATTTCTTTCAAAGGAAAATAACCAAGACCATTAGTTGCTTCTTGTGTATTAGGATCTATAGGGACACAAATTCCTTTTTATTTTCTCCCACATCCTTTTCCAATATAACCAAGTTGTTTCAAGAGCTCATAACCTTTTCCATAAAGATTTTTCATTTCTTTTGGATTTTTTGGTTGTTCGTAATCAACTTCATCAAAGTTTATTGTGTAATTTTTTTCATCTCCTAAAGTGGTTGAAGTGGATGCTTTCAAATTTTGTGTTGACATTACTTATTTTTCTTTTTCTTTTCTATATTCTTTTGTTATGATCTTGTATTCTCCCATGAATGTAGGTGTGAAATCCAAGGAACCCCAATCATCTTCCAATAGATTTTTGACTTCCTTAATATGTTTTTCTTTTTGTTTTTCCTGAACAGATTCCACTTGTGTAGTTGGTGTCAATATTTTCAAAGGATTTTCCTTGTCGTTTTCAAGTTGTAAAACACTGTAAGGATCATAATTAGCTTTGATTGTATATACTTTGTTGTTGTAGACATACTTCATTATATGATGAAGAGTCGAAGGCACTAGATGCATTTCATGAATCCATGGTTTACCCAAAAGAAGATTGTTAGTGGGGCGGGTGCATGGAGATGGGTAGCAAATTTGTGGCCACTTTCAAAAAAAAGTTTTGAAAAGTCATAACGCGAACGCGCTATAACGCGAGCGTGTTATAATGTGCTCACGTTATGGCTGTGTGCCAAGCCTAAGGATCGGCCACAACAAGTCCATAATGCGAGTGCGTTATAACATGCTCGCGTTATTACATATTAAAAGAAAAAAAGTGAAACTCATTCATTCTTGCTAAAATGGTCATGTCTATACAACTTCAAAACACGCTCGCGTGATGAAAAAGTTAGTTTTTTTATAGATTTATTATCT